>NW_021025742.1:296164-341023 GCF_004153795.1 Camellia sinensis | reverse complement strand
ATATAGAGAGGTGAGAGAGAGAGAGAACTGACCTGCGCAGAAAATCTGTGAAGACGGAGAGTGACTCGGTCTCGTCGGTCGTCGTGCGTGACTCGCTCGTCGTTCTCGTGAGAAGCTGCGCTCGTCGGGGTTGTAAAAGCTGCGTTCAACCTCAATCCTCGCCGGGGTTGGAGAGCTATGCTCGTCGTCTCACCGCTGTTGGAGAGCTACCCTCGTTGGAGCTCCTCGACAAAGAGGCACAGCAGAGAAGAGAAGAGAAGGAAGAATAGAGAGAGAGTCTTCAAATGTTTTGTGAAAATGATTTATTGAAATTTGAAATGAAAAGAGGGAGAAACGGGCGAGTTTGCCTCAGCTTTTGACGTTGGCGGCCACGTCATTAGTGGTGATTTAGTGATCAAGTTTTAGTGGTCGGAAGCATTTTTGCAAAATCTATTCCATCCATCAGTCTTTATTGAAAAGTTCAAATAAAAAGTACAGTTGAACTGAAAATAACAAAAGTAGATAGGTAAATAAATATATATTATAATAATTGGGAAATTTTAATATATACATTTTAAAAGGAAATATATAATATACATCTTTAATTATTATTTTTTATTTAGTTTGATATTATTTTAATTATGATTAAGGGGATTTTTTTTGTTTAGTTATAACAATTTTTTTGTAATTATAACTCAAAAATATAAAATTATATATATATATATATATTATTTTTAATTATACTCCAGACTTTTGAGCTTTCAAGCCGAAAGTGTTTTAAAGCCTGAAAAGCTGGAAACCAAACAGCGGTCTTTCAAGCCCAAATCTTGATAAAAAGCATTTTGGTAAAATTACCGCATCTTCTAAGAATTCCATGTTGATGGTGTGTCTACCTTATTACACGGGATCTATAACTGTGTGGACCTAAATATAAAGAAATAGTGGAAAATGACAATGATGGATACACCTTGCCCTCTAAATTTTGGAAAACATCCTATGTATTAATATTACTTATTATATTTCTTTAAATTATATAAATTCGTCTCTCTAAGTTGTAAAAAAGATTAAGTTATGAAAATGTGGTATCCCGAGCTATAAATTTAACAATTAAAATAAAATATAACCCTAAAAAAAAAAAAATTCATTTATCACGACTAAGATTCATAGATTGTTTTACAATTCCTATTTTTTGTCACTCAACGTGAATTTAAGAAAATACTTTATTTATATATGTTTTTATGATATTTCTTATTTTATATTAGTAAAAATCATGTTGTAGTTATATTTTTCATTTTCAAAATATTTATTAATATATATGTTACTTCCCCCTATTACAATTTTGAGTCCATCTCTTATTGGACGGACATACGTGCACGTGGCCTTCCTTATCTATTGATAATTTTTGCCGTCTCTCCAAGAGGCAAAACTTTAACCGAAAGCATAGAATTTAGCCTCTTCATTCTCATAGAACCGGCCCCAGTTCGACACTCATATAGGTGATTCTTATTGTAAGTATCTCTTTATACTTGTCTTGATTTTTATGCTTAAATCAAGATATATGTAATCATTAAAAGCTAAGCTTATCCTTAGACCCCTACATACAACACATGTTACAGATATCACTCTCACCATAGGAATGGGTAGGGAATTTTAATCCCTTTGTAACGCCCTCAAAATAATAACAATAAACCCATCGAATAAGACTTATAAACTCACCACATTCTTTCATTCATTAGAATTCCAAGACATAGGTATTACATGTTTAACCTCATAACTAAATGCCCTACGGGCTTACAGATATGTATATCAACAATATCCATAGATAAGCATACAAGCTGTATCCACACTTCACTTCACAAAGATAAGCATATGAGCTCTATCTTCACTTCTCTAGACAAGCATATGAGCTCTAGTCGTTGACATAAATATGTTATTTATGTGATTGTATCAGTGTTGGCCATCTATCAATTGCTAATATTTTGAGGTTGCTTATCGGTTGGTTTAGTGTATTTCTACTGGGCTGTGGCTCACCCTATATGGGAATATCATTTTCAGGTGCAGGAAGCATGCCACCTCCAAGGACATAGCTTGGGAGGCTAGAGGCGGACATAGTGTAGTTGTTTTACTTTTGATGTATTACATGTAACTTCAAGCCAAGGGCTTAATGTGTAAACGAGTTAGTACTCTTTTGTTGAAACCAAGTGTTAACTTGGAAAGCTGTAAGCCCATAGGGCATTTTATTTTGATGTTAACATGTAATACTTATGTAATGAAACTCAATGAAATAAAGGAATGTGGTTAGTTTATATGTAAATGCATGTCTTATCTGATGGGTTTAATGTTATTATTTTGAGGGCGTTACAATCGGGGCTGGGGCTGGGGCTAAGGTTATTTTCACAATTAGGGATCGGGGACGGGGAGTGTGATCCTCGGCCCCACCCCACCCCATTGTCATTCCTAGTTATTCCCCCATGTACATGCCTTGCACCGGTTGTCTCTATACAGATATTTCTGATAGAGGCACCTGTTTTTCTATATATAGATGACCACCCCTCTTGATTTTAGGTTAGAAAATTTTGCCAAAGCTCCAAAGCTTGCTAAACACTCTCCCTCTCTATCTTGCAACATACATACACTTCTTAAACCAAAAATTTGTGGCTCCTTGTTGAGGTTCTTGAGCTAAAATCTCAGCCCTTGAGAGTGGATATCTTATGGTTTGTAAACAAAAGAGCAACTCCTCTTCAAAAGGTATAACTTTGGCCATCTTTACACTGCTTCTTCCTTCTCTTTTCTTGCTGTTTTTATGCTGTTTTAGGACTGTTTTTGTGGGTTGAAACTTGTGATTTAAAGCTACCAAAGGTGGTGGGGTTAATCACCTTTTCTTGAACCTTGTTCCATAAGCTTTTATCGTTGTGTTTCCCACTTGTTTCTTAACTTTTAGCCACTATTTTTCAGAGCTTTAAGAGGCTCAAATATGTGGTTTTAAGGTCTAAAAAGTGGAGGGGTTAGCTATCCCTCCTTAGGCTTACTTATTAGCTTTAATTCTCTTATATTTTGCTTACTTTTTTTTAGCTTTTGTAAACTGATTTCAGCATTGTTTTGCTGTTTTTTGGGTTGTTTTAATTGTTTAGTTAGCTTATGCTTTGAATATTAGGCTTGTGTTGTTATAAGTCTTCATAGCTTTGGTAGTTTAGGCCTTAGACACCAACCTATTTGAGTTGATAGCTTTTATTTCATATTTTTCATACATGCACTCACTCTTGTAATAATCATCTCTAAAACCTCCATCCTTTCTTGGTTTTCTTTGTTTAAGAATCGTTTCAAACAATCGATGGTTGTTTAAAGCATGAGAGAGAGACCTTTCATGCTTAATGGTTTAATTTCTTCAGAGATTCATTACCAAGACTCTCTCATGTCAAGAACAACTTCTTGTTTAACACTTCTCTTCATTAGTGGACGTAACTATCACTTCCAGACAAAATGATTAAAGAATGGCAAAGTAATATAAAAGAGGCTAATAAAATTGGAGTAAAAGAGGCTAACAAGATAATAAAATCAAGTCGAGTTCAATCGGACGTTAATTGAACCTATTGTGTCTTGACTCATTGTGTACTCTCTAGTGACGTTCAATGGCTCAAGAAACAATGTTCATTACTTTCTTTGAGGTAACTCCATGATAAGAAAATGGTGTTGTTAGTCTTTCATTTTTGTTTATTGAGCATTTGTCCCATCGATTCATAGATCATCATGCAATAACCTTGCGATGATTGATGGTTTGTGGACCGATTCTACTGCTCCCTTGATCAGTTTCATGATAAAGAGAAGCAGAGAGGACAAACATCCCCTGGAAACAGTCTGTTTTGCTCTGTTTCCATTCTGTTACAGCAAGGTAGTACCTCAAAACAGTGGCCAGCCGACTACTCTACCATCGGCTGACCACTTTTCAAAGCCAGCCGGCCACCTTGTTTTGGATAGACAATGCCATGTTCATGGATGAACAGAATAGAGGCTGGGATGAAACAGATTAATTTTCTGACTGCAAAACAGAGGAGTTTCCAGGAGAAAGTTCTCGGTTGCGCGTGTGGTTCTTCAACTCTCGTTCGAATTAATTAGCTTAAATTGTTCTTAGATTAATTAGTGTGTTGTAATTAATTAGTTATATTCCTTTGAATTTATAATAGCTAGTTAAGTTAGTTAATTAATTTGGTGTTGTAATAATTAGTTAATTAGGATATTCATTCGGACCCTCTTGTGCGAGGACCAATTTGTAACACTTATGATATTTGTATGTCTTCCAACCCCCATTGATTCATGTTTTAATTTTCATAACATTACCATGACTTGTATCCATCTTTGCATGCATTCAGTTCGGTGCATCATTCTAACCTTGTCGTTGTTTCTTACTTATGTGCATTACCGCATGCAATCAAATTGATTCATATGCCATGTTAAATAAGCCGAACCTCGTAGTTGCATTTTACATGTGCTGCATTAGTCACTTGCACAATAAAGCATGCATTTTTCTAATGGTTTCATTTTTTTTTTTTTTTTGGCTTGCCTTGGTTGAGTACTAGGTGAGCATTTCTTGCTTTGGCATATTGCATATGTGTTGGTGTTTCCATATCAAGCATGCTTACCATAAGGCTAAGTGCTTAGTTGGTATACTTCTTGAATGCCGATGAATGAAGGTTTTTCCGCTTAAATTGGGATGATTTGATACATATAAATGTGATCTTACTTTTTCAAGTAGCACATATTTAAAACTCTTTTCAAACAATCATGAAATCAAAACGTTCCAAAGTAGACAGATTAGTCTATATTTGTGTTCATTACATAGTGTGGGAGCCGAATAAATTTATATTAAGGAAAGCCAAATCTATTTGAAGGAAATCAGGACAAATACTATTCGGCTCCGTCCTGGGGGGTCCTGAAGCCAAATATTTAAATCGGCCATGGAATCAGCTGTACAAGAAGCCGAATGGGAATTGGCATACGACAGAAAGGTCGAATGAGCAATTATGCACTAGATTAAAAGTGGGCCTGACCCCTAGGACCAGAGACTAGTATAAATAAGAGGAACATCAACCAAAGAGAAGTATGTGAAAATAGATTAAATAAACTTGAGATAGAAGCAAACTAGAGAGCATATACTAACTTGACCATCAGAGTGCTAATTCTGACACCCTTGACCGGAGTGTTCATCATTTTTCAGGTGGCAATAAGAGGATCAGGAACGTCTTACAGGATCTAAGAGTATTTCCAAACCACATTTTCGTAATTGGCGCTGTCTGTGGGAATACTCAAGCACATCCATGGCGAGCGTAACAGAAGATCCTCCGGTAGTCGATGACGAAATTACGCCAAGAGACAACTTCACTCCAAGAAACATGCTTGGACCGGAGAATATCACTGCACGACGGGCCTTGAACTTCGATTCAGTAGACCAGACCTCACCCTTGACATCAGTCCATGAGACAATGTAAACGATTATGGATCAAGTAAAGCAAAATGAACAGCGGCTGGAAAACATGATGGCTGAGAACGAGTGCCTGCACCAGGATTTGGCCTTGGAGGTAGCAAAATCCCAACAGGCCGCATGCCAAGACCGGGGTCGACCTTCGAGAAAGAAGGATGGTCGACGATGTCGACTTCGAAAACGCAATAATGACAGTGATTCTGACTCACCATCCCCGAAACCCAGAAAGAAATGACGAGTTGATGTATCCAGCTCATCTGAAGGAAGTTCGTATGTACGGCACAAGCGAGAGAGGAGTGATTATTCGGATGAGGAAGATAAACATGACCCTTTTGTGCGACAAATTGTAAGGGCAATGCTACCCAAGAAGTTCAAAGCACCGTCGTTCATCCTGTACGATGGAAAATCGGACCCCACTTATCATATTTGTCATTATAAACAAGCAATGACACTTCAAGCTGACGATGAAGCCCTCATGTGTCGAATATTTCTGAGCAGTCTGGGACCACTGGCCATCAAATGGTACTGTAAACTAGAGCTGGCATCGATTAAGAGCTTTAATCAACTCCAAAAGTCCTTCAGGGCAAGATTCATCACCAATGAGATCCAGCCAAAGTAAGTCGATTCTCTCTGGGCAATGCAAATTAAACCAGAAGAAACCCTTCATGAATATTCGGCACGCTATTGGGAATGCTTTAATCTGGTAGATGATGCCTGCAATGACTCTATGGCCGTCACCACCTTTAAGATGGGATTGCATCCTGATAGTCCACTTTGCAGTTCATTGACCAGACGGCCTCCCAAAACAGTATGGGCGTTAATGAAGAAAGTCGAAGAATATTGCAAAGTGGAAGACGATGCCCTGCGGGTCAAAGCCGGGCAAAAATCCATTAAGATGGCTCTGCTTGGAATCGTTCAGTCGATAAGTGTCATGCCATCATGGAGCCCCGAACCACGAAATCGGGCTAAACGAGACAAAAGGCATGACTCGCGCCGATCAAATGACCACTGTTCAAATTGAGCGAATGGACAATATCAAGTGGATAGCAGGCGCACAAGGCGCTCAGACAAGAAATACACAGAGTTAACAGAGCCAATCAGTATGATTTTGTCGAGAGTTCAACACCTTTCGTTCTTTAAGTGACAACCCAAGATGATGGGACCTCCCGATATAAGGAGACGGGATAAACAGTGTGAGTATCACAAAGACCATCGTCATGATACCGACAGTTGTTATGCATTGAAGGATCACCTAGAGGAGTTGGTGTAAGACGGCCAGCTGCTGCAACACATCCGAAAGAATAATTCATCGAACACAGTAGCCTTACGGCCGGATTCACCTACACTTGGTGTAATTCATATGATATATAGCTTGCCGACGTCATCCAAGGTGCATACAATTCAGTTGCAGTCTAGCCCACATAGGCCAATCACGCCAACGAAACGGCCCCATGAAACTGGGAGGATCAGTTTCGATGACACTGACTTAGTTGGAGTAACTCTCCCCCACACTGATCCCCTCGTCATCGAGCTACACGTGAACAGATTCACCATTGAACGTGTTCTCATTGATCAAGGAAGTACTTCAGAAGTAATGTATTACAAAAATTTTGTTAAACTCGGCTTCACTGACTCTAATCTGTCTCCGGCCGATTATCCATTATTCGGCTTCACTACTAACCCGGAGTATCCTTTGCGCAAAATCACACTACCAATTTGAGTGGGCACTAGATCAGTAGATGTAGAATTTCTAATTGTCAAACTTCCTTCACCATACAATCTCATCATGGGAAGAACTTGCTTGCATACCATGCAAGCCGTGCCGAGCACCTACCGTCAACTACTTCGTTTTCCGACTGAGTGCGGTATCGAACAAATTTGAGGTTCTCAGAAATCGGCACAAGCATGCTACCTTGTTGCTGCAAAGAGACCAAAAGAGCTGGAAGTGAATTCAATTGAGGTACCGGATTGGGAGAGCCTTGAGGACATTGGGAAGACCCTGAGTGAAAAGGCAACCGAAGCCCTAGATCGGGTCGAAATTAACAGGAATCCTGACAAGTTCTTCATAATCGGCGCTTCCCTGAACGAAGTTGAAAGCCAAAAGCTTGTATCCTTTTTACTCGACAACCTCGATGTGTTTGCAGGGTCACCATACGAGATGCCAGGGGTGGATCCATTTCTGATCCAGCACTGCTTAAACGTTGATCCAAAATGTAAGCCAATTATTCAAAGAAGTCGGTTGTTAGCCGCGGAGCATACTTCGGCCGTTATTGAAGAAGTTGATCGATTACTTGATACCAGGGCAATTCGTGAAGTAACCTATCCTACATGGCTATCCAATACTGTGGTTGTAAAGAAGAAGAATGGATCTTGACGTGTTTGTGTGGATTTCACGAACTTAAACAAAGCTTGTCCCAAGGACTATTTTCCCCTCTCTAGAATAGACCAACTCGTAGATGTAACGGCATATCATCAACGCATGAGCTTCTTGGACGCCTACAGAGGCTACCATCAAATTTCCATGCATCCAGAGGACTAAGAAAAAACTGCATTCCTTACCCCAAGAGGAATCTATTGCTACAAGGTCATGCTTTTTGGGCTGAAGAATGCGGGGGCAACTTACCAAAGACTAGTGACTGCAATGTTTAAGGAACAACTCGGCCGTACCATGGAAGTATACATCGATGATAAAGACATTTGGCATTCTTCGAAAGTACAAAATGAAGTTAAACACCTCGAAGTGTGCATTCAACATCAGATCTGGAAAATTCCTTGGCTACATCGTTAACCACCACGGAATCGAAGCCAACCCACGGCAAATCACAGCAATTCTAGAACTTGGCTCTCCTCGGTCGGTCAAAAAGGTTCAGAAACTGATGGGAATGGCCACCGCGCTTAACATGTTCATTAGCCATTCCACTGATCGCTGCCGACAATTCTTTCATACATTTCGGCAAGGTAAAGCTTTTAAATGGACCCTTGAGTGCCAGGCCGCTTTGGACGGCTTGAAGACTTATCTCCGATCAGTACCACTCTTGGAAACACCTTCGGCAGGCGATCCGCTCATTTTGTATCTAGCAGTATTCGACTGGGCGGTCAGCGCCGTACTTTTAAGGGAAGAACTTGGGGAGCAGCGACCAGTTTACTATGTGAGCAAAGCAATGGCTAACGCCGAAACACATTATCTTCCATTGGAAAAGCTCATCCTTGCTCTCGTCATGGCTGCAAGAAAATTGATGCATTACTTTCAGGGGCATACCATTAGGGTACTAATGGACTATCCCCTCCGGTCAGCCCTCCGTAGCGCGGAAGCATCGGGGTGTGTTTCGAAATGGGCTCAAGAACTCGGCCAGTATGATATCCAATTTCTACCCAAAACTTTCATCAAGGGGCAAGTGCTCGCCGACTTTGTAGCCGAATTCACGGGATCCCTCGCCGACTTTAAATCTGATCAAGTGCAACCTAAGCCCAACTGGAGAATATATGTTGGAGACATTTGGCAGATGTACTATGATGGGTCATCCAACAAACGTGGCAGTTGGGCAGGCGTAGTAATCATGACCCCCGAAGGGGCAATAATCAAGCAGACTATCAAACTAGGCTTCGATGCATCAAACAATGAAGCCGAATACGAAGCATTGTTAACCGGCTTACGAAATGCACTTCACCTTAGTGCGCGTCATCTGCTTGTTTTCTGTTACTCGAAACTAGTCATCAACCAGTTGAAAGGGGAATATGCAGCCAAAAATGACCGCATAGCAACTTACATGAAAACGACGAATTCTTTGCTCGTGAAATTCGATCATCATGAATTGAATCAAATAACCTGGGATTAGAACACGCATGCGGACACCCTGGCTTGTCTAGCCTCTACCATCAACTCAGAAACTAAACGAACAATTGAAGTAGGATTTGTCCCTGAGCCGAGCATTGCCTCTTCTGAATCAGTTCAGATCAACATCATTAAACCATGTCCAAGTTGGATGGACCCTATCGCTGCATTTCTGTCCTTAGAGTAGCTCCCAATGGATAAGAAAGAAGCACATAAACTGCGAAACAAAGCCTTGTGATACTACTTGGATCAGCAGGGGAAGCTCTACAAAAAATCTCTTTTTGGGCCGTACTTAGAATGTGTTTACCCGGATAAAGTTGAGGAACTCTTGGCCGAAATACATGAAGGCAGTTGTGGTGCCCTTCTGGCGAACGTTCTTTGGCCCATCGAGCCGTAACATAGGGGTACTATTGGCTAACCATGCAAACAGATGTTGAGTGTTATGCCAAGAAATGTGAACAATGCCAGAAGTTTTCCCCTTTAACTCATTTGCCTGCCGAGGATTTAAACTCTATGACTAGTCCTTGGCCGTTCGCTCAATAGAGACTTGATATTGTCGGACCATTACCACGGGCTCCAGGGAACAAGCGATTCTTGATTGTCGCGACAGATTATTTCACAAAATGGGTTGAAGCAGAGGCACTAACACATATTCAAGATGCTGATGTTAAGCGTTTCGTATGGAAAAACATCATAACGCTATTCGGCATACCAAGAGCACTTGTTGCAAACAATGGCACCAGTTTGGTTGTGGCATCTACCGAGAATTATGCAACACATATAGTATTTGGTCTTACTTTTCCTCGCCGGCTTATCCACAAAGCAATGGTCAAGCGGAGGCCTCCAACAATGTCATTCTAGACGGCATCAAGAAAAGGTTAGAAAAAACTAAAGGTAGATAGGTCGAAGAGCTGCCCAGTGTGTTGTGGGCTCATCGCACTACTTCAAGGCGATCCACTGGGGAAATGCCATTCACTTTATGCTTTGGAACCCAGGCAATCATCCCCCTGGAGATCGACCTACCCACTCTAAAATCGAAGGTTTTTGACATGGGCCGTAATGACATGATGTTGGCCTTGGACTTGACTCTGATTGAAGAACGCCGAGACCGTGCCCTTGCTTCCATGGCGCGGTGTCAGCAATAGCTCGCTAAATCATATAATCAATACGTATAGCTGCGTCGTTATACACCTGGAGAATTGGTTCTCAAGAAAGTGCTTCCCGCTACTAGGAATCCCGCTGACGGAAAGTTAGGCCCCAACTAGAATGGCCCCTATTAGGTTGAATCAATCGCAAAAACAGGGGCATATCGGCTCAAAGACATGGCTGGAAGAAGTTTTCCACGTCCTTGGAATTCCACACATTTGTGCAAATTTTATCATTAAGCCAACTTGTACGGCATGATAGCTTGTTTTGAATTTTCACTGTGTACATCTTTCATTTTCCCAATGCAATGCTTTTTCTTTCCTGTCTTGTGAATAATGGTTTGGTAACAAAAAGACTCCGAATTCGAAGCCCCATCCGTGAATGCCACGTTTGGGTCAAATAAGCCTCCGAATTCAAAGCCCCATCCGTGAATGACACGTTTGGGCCGAATAAGCCTCCAAATTCAGAGCGCCCTTCGTGGATATCACGATTGGCCAACACAAAGCCTCCGAATTCAGAGCCCCATCCGTGAATGACACGTTTGGGCCAAATAAGCCTCTGAATTCGAAGCACCCTTCGTGGATATCACAATTGGCCAACACAAAAAGCCTCCGAATTTGGAGCCCTATCCGTGAATGCCACGTTTGGGCCGAATAAGCCTCCGAATTCAGAGCACCCTTCGTGGATATCACGATTGGCCAGCACAAAGCCTCCAAATTCAGACCCTCATCCGTGAATGACACGTTTGGACCGAATAAGCCTCCGAATTCAGAGCGCCCTTCATGGATATCACGATTGGCTAACATAAAAAGTCTTCGAATTCGAAGCCCCATTCACGAATGCCACATTTGGGCTGAATAAGCCTCCGAATTCAAAGCGGCCATGCATGTCACAATTGGCCAACACCGAACAAAGTATATGACTTGACAATATAGAAACTGGTATGGATTAGGGTACGATTACCACAAGCAAAAATAAACATCAAATCGGAACAATATAGAAAATGTTTACTTCATTAAATAAAGCCTCAATACATGACTTTCTACAAACTTAAAGGGTACAATGCGATATATAAATTTATTGACATATAAATTTATCCGGCATCCTCTTCATCATCGGTTTTCTCGCCATCATAAGCCTCGAAGGGAAACTTGTAATTCTGAAATAGAGGTTACGTCGCGTCAATACCCGCCGCCTGCAGAGCCTTAGTCCACTCATGCTTTAACCCACGATTTTCGCACTGGCAAATGTCCTCAGCTAACTTTTCTTTCGTCTTCTCGATACCAATTTTCTGGCCATCAAAAAAACCTTCATTGTAGGCCTTTGTTCTTATTGCTTCTCTTGCGAACATGCTCGCCGTCTCTCGATCGGCAATGGCATGATCTAAAAGCCGTTGATTTACCCTTTCCGTTACAATCGAGTTGACTTGATTGGCTGGCTGCTTTTCGAAGGTTTTTTCCTTTTTTAATTCGTTCTCAGCTTTTTCTGCACGTTATTCTAAGCTTCGAATACGGTTGTCTTTCTGCTCTATCTCCCTTCGCGCGGCACGAAGACGCATGCCGATTTCATAAGAGGTGTATAGGCCCTCTCACCGCTCCATGGACGCCGTCTCAAAAACTTCGTAGTCAGGCCGACCAACCATTGATTGTTGGACCTCGGGCGGAAAAATCTTTCGAGCAAACTCGACCGCCATATTTGGGTCGCAGACGATCGAATCTGCTTCAGTCATCAGTTTATTCCCAACAAAAATCGAAAAGCTCAATGGGCGCAAAGCTCTGCTCGGCTCACTTTGCGCAGCACTCTGACCATCAGTATGACTCCTTGATCCCCCTCGTTGCTGCACCCCATCCCTAGGAGACCTCGCTGCATCACCTCTTCTGGGGGACTGACTCCGACGCCTGGGAGACTGACGTCTCTCCCTCCCCTTCGTTGCTACATCCCTTACCCTTTGCACTTCGCTTCCAACAGTACGATGCATTTTAGCGTCCAACTCAGCTAAACTTCTTGCTTCTGTTTTACTATTGAGGAACAACCTCTGCGACATCTATGGCTCAACTCGCGTTTCTACTCTTCCTCCAATTATCGATTATCGTCGTCTATGCCTGCAGCTTCTTAAATACTAAATACCTTGTTCATTAATTATGGACGCAACACTTCCGATGCGCCCAACAGTTAACCCCCCGTTTTTCGCAGGGTCTGAAATATTTCCAAATGGACACATGCTACTTGACGCAATAAGGGCATGCCCGAATAGGGCAAAGACATCACAATATTCACAAGTTGCAACCTGCAAGGGACACGGGTTATTCGGCGTTGTAACGATATGCTCAAATGAGGATAGGGCATCACTATAATCGGCATCTGATGATATAGCCGAATGAAAATACATTACCTCATTTGGCCAAACGTTTAGCTTTGAGCCGAATATTTTATTCACAAGTCGCAACTTGCAAGGTACACAGGTTATTCGACGTTAACTTGTCCTTGCTAACAAACTAGCCAAGAAATGTATACAATTTTATAGCCGAATTGAGCTGCGTTTATTTTGACATTCAAATTAGTTATAACTATTGAGCTTGACATACAATTTGATAACTATTGCACTCTCAAATTAGCACACAGAAAATAGGCAAAAAGACGATTTTCATTAAAAAATTGAGTACAATTGGTCATCATTTTACTCATGAAAATTGCCTTACAAAAATCTACAAAAAAAACACAAACAAGAAAATGCTAATCAAAAAACAAAATTACACTACTTATTCCTCAGGGTTAGACTCCAACAACTCAACATCTAGCTATCATATGGAATTGGCTGCTCCAATACCACATTAGCGGTTGCTAGAGCTTTGAGCCAGCCTTGTTTGAATCCCTGATTCTCAATTTTAGGTACTTCCTCCACATATTTCTCCAAGGCAGCAATCTCGCCGACATTGAACGCTTTGGAAACCTCGGAGTCGGCAATTTCTTTCGCCTTTCTCGATTCTTCCAAATTAGCCTCCAGCTTCATAATCGCTTCCTTGGCTAACTTTGGCACTTCTTCACTAACATTTGCTCTATCTTCGGCAGCAATTTTGAGAAGATCCAAGCGTTTAGCCTTCTCTTCCTTGGCTAAATTTATTGACATATAAATTTATCCGGCATCCTCTTCATCATCGGTTGCCCTGAAAGATGCCACCGCCAATTCGGCGAATGCCTCTTTAGCCTTATTCTTTTCAGTTTCAGTTTCGGCTTTGAGAGAGCTGATTTGCTCAACGGCATCATAATGTCGACGACCGATCTCTACGATCCTGCCCGCCGCCTGAAGCAAAGCATGCATAAGTTAATCGGCATAACAATAATAATAAAAATAATAGTAAGTGTACATACCAATACTACCCCACTGAGCAACTAGTGCTATCAACACCACGTTCGGCTCTGCACGGAATGCAACCCTATCAACTGGCAAGGATATCGATGAGGCCACATTTAGCGCCACAACGGGGTCCTTTAAAGCCAATGCGTCAGCAGAAACTGACGTGCATTTTATTTTGGATTGGATAATAAACGGCGCCGTGATATCTTGCAGTTCTTCCACGCGTGGCCATTTGTCGACTAACTCTTCGGAAAGATCGGCTCCAAACTCAGCGGAGCATTTTTCCCTCTCTGTTCGGCCAACTGATTGTCCAATTGCCCAATGGTCGACTCCTCCACAATAGCTTGCTCCGTTTCTTTAACAATAGTTAGAGAAATTACAGCCTCAACCGGAGCCAGAGGAAGAGAGTCAGTCTGAACAGGTAGTGGGGGCTCAAACCTAGCGGCCTCGGCCCTTCTTCGAGCTATCATCTTCTCGACATTCTTTTTCCTGGCCATCTGTGTAAGCAACTCACCAGCCATATCTTCAGATTCCGTGCCGGGAAGATCTCCTAAGTCGGTAAAAATATTGTCGTCCAACGATATGTCAACCTGCCCTGAAGTGGATGGGGAGTTAAGGCCGACTACCACAAAAGCCGAGTTGAGAGTTGCGTCAACTTCCTCCAAATCGGCTTCATTTGGTTCAGTGACCTGATCACGGACTTCACCTTGCTCCAAATCCGAATCTCCGACACCAATTTCCCTAAGGTTCTTGTAGTTCGGGAAAATAAGTGTCATGAGCTGTTGTTTGCCCTTCGAAATCAGAATGTGATCCACAGCCGAAAAAGTGGCGTATGTAGGTTCGTATCGCAACAGTATATGGGCAGCCCGCCCTTATTTTTGAAGGTTAGGATGGCCAAAAAATTCTGGCACTGTTTTGACTTGTTGAAGTACGACATCATCGGCCAAAGGAAGTACTTTCTTGAAATCGTTACCTGCACAAACTAAAACGATTAGTACATGGGATTAAAGCCGAATGAACGTATAAGAAATGCATGAAAAAATGGGACTACACGACCACCTGGTTCACCTTTTTGTCTAGGCACAGGATCTAGGCAATCTTCGCCCTCGCCGAATTCCCAATTGCCTCGAACAATGACCATGACATCGTTAACACGCTTGCTAGAGCTGGCAAGCATAGTCACCAAATAGTGGTCGGTGTCCTTAGCCTTAAGAAAGTAGCGTCCCTACCAACCAGAGGATTTGGCCAAGGCATAACAATGCCGAATAGCAGGAATTCCAAGATTGAGCCTAAGACGGCGGTTTAATTCTATAATTCCCATTATGATTCGGTAAAAGTTTACGTTAGGCTGAGAAGAGAGTAGATCCCAATGGCGAAGGACGACCCTCAAAAATGGGTGAAGGAGGAAACGGACTCCGCCCTCAGCGATTGACAGGAGAGGAAAGATGATTGTATTCGCATCGATCATCTCCATATCAACTACACTCTCTGCCACGAGTGACAGATAGACGTCATCAAGAATAGAAAAAGGGCATCGAAAAACAGAAACACGATCCGCAGAAAGAAGGGCTTTCAAATGTTTCGCCATCCAAGCCAGAATAGGAAGTACTCTAAACTAAAAACAAACAAGGAAATGGGAATTGGAATGAAGAAGAGAAGAACTTACAAGGAGTAGAGAGGACAATGAGGAACGGAAAGAAGTTGCAGAGGTCATGAAATGAAAGAGGGATGCTGACAGGCAACCAAGAAGCCTTGTGTATTAAAAAAACATACATTTGAAGGGATAACATGGTTTCAAATTGCATTAAATGAACGATGCGGACGAAGGGACGGGAAATTATAATGATTTCTAAAAAGCGTGGACATTCTGACACTTCAGTATTGGAAAGAGCGTAACCGCCTGTGGACTCGCCTTTTTCTGCGCCCCGCCTTTTGGCATGCCGACCAATTGGTGTTAGTAGGATGTTTGGGGGGCAATTGTGGGAGTCGAATAAATTTATATTAAGGAAAGCCATATCTATTTGAAGGAAATCAGGAGAATTATTATTTGGCTCTGTCCTAGGGGGTCCTGAAGCCAAATATTTAAATCGGCCATGGAATCATCCGTACAAAAAGCCGAGTGGGAATTAGCATACGACAGAAAGGCTAAATGAGCAATTGTGCGCTAGATTAAAAGTGGGCCCAACCCCTGGGACCAGAGACTAGTATAAATAAAGGAACATCAACCAAAGAGAGATATGTGAGAATATATTAAATAAACTTTAGATAAAAGCAAAGTAGAGAGCATATACTAACTTGATCGTCGGAGTGCTAATTCCGGCACCCCTGACCGGAGTGTTCATCCTTTTTCAGGTGGCAATCAGAGGATCAAGAACGTCCTACAGGATTTAAGAGTATTTCCAAACCACATTTCCACACATAGTAAAGATAGCATAATAATCGAAATAAGAGCATATATTGTACCTAATAATCACATCATAATTAGTAAAGGACGATTTTTGATCTGGTGAGTGGAGTGCTCAATTAATGACTTTCCCCTCTCATACCTAAGTTCCCAAGCCGAGACACTTTGGTTATGACAGATAAGTGGCCTTTGGAACGAGTCACGGGTTTCCTAAATTTTCCAAAAAATATTTAGGTGGCTACTCTAAAATTTGGCAATGCGGTTCATTTTTGACATTTTGATTAAAAATCAATTTTTCAAAAGATTTGCCGGATTTGGACTCATTTATGTTTATCTGTTTCACATTGCATTTGTGAAACCAAATTCAGAACCACGGGAGTCCGAACTGTAGGGTTATCGTATCCAAGGAGACTAAAGCCCTCCAAGGAGCAACGAAAAGCCAATTATAATGTTGAAGCACCATTTATGATTGATCTGGACATTAATCAAAAGGTTGCCATGCCGATTGAGGAATGGAGTGCTGTTGAAAGAGCTGACATGGAAAGCAGTGAAAGAGTTTTGAACACCATCCGTGAAGCAATTTTTGAAGCAGAACAACAACGGATTGCTCACTACAAGAATGCCAAAGATGCATGTGATGTTCTTATGTAATTCCATGAAAGAGAAGAGTCATGTTCGCAACCATCCATCAATCTTCATGCCTTTGTTACTCGACTGGATGTGCTTAAAGAGAAAGAGAATAAAAAAGAAGATGATGAAACCTCGGAAGATAATGACAAGATTGATGGTGATGAACTTCAACAAGCATATGAAAAACTATACATTGAATCTCTAAACTTATCCAAGATAAATGACAAACTCACTATCAAACTCCAAGCATGTGTGTCACGATCCAAACCCGCCCCTATGAGTTTAGCGTCGTAACCGGCCAGTAATTCTTGGATTACCAAAAGGCTCTATACAGATTAACAAATAATTAAGGGGCTAGCGAAAGCAGATATAGAATATACATAGTCCATTGAGCTGTGCTGACATATATGGAACAAAATTAGAACTTTATATACCCACGTGACGTCATAATTACATTGGTCTTACATCACACACACATTATAGATATAATCAAAAAGGGACTTAGCCCAATATACAGAACTTACAAAACATGTTCAAACAAAACATAAGAAAAGATAAAAGTCTCAAACACTTGTTTCACATAAACTTGTTTAGGTCTCAAAAGGGAACCTTCTTGGGAGACACAAAGGTTGGCTGACAAAACCCAAACTATAGGCCATCAACTCTGGACCTGGCCATGCGCCTGGTCACCTACATACATAATATAAATAACTTGAGCAGGAGCCCAATGAATAATAACAAAATAAAGGGGTTAAATGAATGATGTCCCATATCAGATTCAGAAAACAGAAACAGATCCATATTCATATTCTTGTTCAAATTGTATACAGAAATCAGAGTTCATGCTTAATCATACATGGTACATCCATTAGCGCTAACAGATCAGATACAGAGCATTATGGGTCATACTTGACCAATTTCATAAAGGAACCTCCGGTACCGGGAACAGATAACATACTTAAGCCATGATATTGTTACCCCCGGGCAAGGGCCATGAGACCACGGTATTATTACCCTCGGGCAAGGGCCATGAGACCACAGTATTATTACCCCCGGGCAAGGGCCTTGTGCTCATTAACCAAAATATTATTATCCCCGGGCAAGGGCCATGTGCTAAGGATGCCACAAATACATTTCAGAAACTTGGACAATCATTCATTCATACAAAACATAGCATTTTAGAAAACTAATCATTTCATATCATCAAAAAACAATTAAAGTTTAATATAACTTTACAAAGTTATTACTCACAGAGGGCTTCAATAGCGAAACAGATATAGCAGACGGATCAGGCGAGTTAGGGCTCGTGACCTACACAAACATAGAACATATACGTATTGAAACACACACCTAGAATTCATTAACTTATTTCATTTCGTTCTTAGTGTGTTTCTAAGTCTTATCCTCCTTATTATGTCTTAATCATGGCCTAGGAATGCCTAGAATGCAATGAGGATGCCAAAATGTTCTTGAAAATACTTAGTTAGATTTGCTGAAAACAGGGTCTTCACTCGAGCGCAATTTCCTTTGCTCGAGTGGAAGATTAAAAAAATGAGTGGTCGCTTGAGTGCAACTTCATTCGCTCAAACGGCCTATAAACTTTTCAAAAGTACTGGTTGCATGATTTCTCCGCTCGACGGTCGCTCGAGCATGAGATTGAGGTTTTCGCTCGAGCGCAACTCTTGTAGCTCGAGCGGTCTGCAAAATGTGTAAACTTTTGGGAGAATGCATTTTACGCTCGAGGGCACTTTTACTCGCTCGAGCGGAAGTGTAAAATCAAGAGTGGTCGCTTAAGCACAGGATAGGTCGCTCAAGCGGTGAGGTAGAATTCTGGAATTTCCAAATTGATGTTCTAAGTCCAAAACTCAAATTCAAAGCTACAAAACGAAACCTTTGGGCCCCAAAACTTGAGAAAACACTTGCAAACTTATAAAACATCATAAATTAGGGTTCACTACACAAAATCAAGGCCCAAAAGCAAATAAATTCTTCAAAATCAAACTTGAACAATATGTATGCATAACATGCATGGGTTGACAAGAACTCAAACCTTCCAAAACATATACAAATGGAGTGTTAAAGTGAAAAATCACAATGAGCTCCCATAATTGAAAAAAAATAGGTCCATGCATGAGAGAAGTTGTTGAAATCAAAACTCAAAATCCATGAAATTCCCATGCATGTATGAAATGTTCATCTTCTCTACATTACCAGCTCATTTCTTGTATAACTTAACTTAATCCCCTAGAATTCATGTTCTAGATATCATAATTATATAATCTAAGTGTTGACTCTTACCTCAACTTCTCAATTAAGCTCTAGATTGTGAATTCACTAAGGTTCCAAGCCAATCCCCTTGAATTCTCTAGCAATTTGGAAATGGGTTTTTCAAACAGATGTTTTGATTTCAGAAACGCTTTGAATAAACAGAAAGCTTTTGGAAATTGGAAACAAAGGTTTTGTTTTGTTGAGAAAACGGATAGATTTGAAAATGCATTTGGGCATATTGTATATATGTATTGCATCATGATCATTTATGCTAGTGGAGCATATTTAGTTTTTGAAATATTCGCTACTGGGCTTTATGCTCACTCTACATGGCTGAATTTTTTTTTTCAAGTGTATGTCGTTGTTTGTGGATGTGGATGTGGATGTTAGCCGCTAGGTATGTGTTGGAGCTGAGTTAGACTGCTCCCTTATTTGTAGGCCTTGGGCCATTTCTGTTTATTTAATAGGGCGTGTGCATTTTTGTAAGGTTTACACCATTTGTTTATGATGTAAGCTTTTGGACATTTCAATTTGATATATAACATATGTTGTATGTTTTAGTTAAAGATCACCCATTCCATGTAAATGTGAATGTAGGATGTATGAAATTGAACAACACATGTATTGTGTAACACAATTGTATCCATTTGCATGACAGAGATTAATTTTTATTCAATCTGATTGTGGTAGGTTTTGGGTTTATTCACATAGGCCGAACTCTGTAAATCTGGGACGTGACAAATACAATCTATGTTTTTTCATAAATTACTCTTCAAAGTATACTCAAATAATAAACCAGTCAAACCCTAAATCATCAACTCTCAAGCATCTCTATAGTAACTGGTAGCGTATTACTTGTCAGAGCTCTTCAAGGAAATCAAGACATGGAATGGTCAGCCACAACAATGGTGGAAGATATTAAGCTTATTCTTAATGACTTTAATCATGTATGTATTTCTACCCACCCATGAACAGGCTAAACATGTAAATGATTTTAATAGTTAATATATTTCGTCTTTTTCTATATAAAAAAAATTTAAGTTCCATAATAGCGAGCAACAATCAATGGTGATGATTCAGGTAATGATCTAAAACCTTAAGTGAAGAGAGAGGATGTGGACTAGTTTGCTTATTATTCCAGTGTGCTCCACAAATTTATCTTAGCTGTTTTCTTTGATTTAAAATACATCTGTTCAGTATGAATCCTTTCTTCTATTCGCAAGTAGCAACACAATAAAAAATAATGTTGTTGATTATTTTTAGTTTTGGTAGGGTGGATTGGAGTTTTGTAGTAAAGAAAAAGATGGAGAGAAAATAATTAAAACTTGGGGAAGAAAATGAAGAGACTTGAATATGAACAATATGTATAAGTGATTAGGGTGTACCATGAGAAAAAAAAAATTTATTTAAGGTTTAATATGTATGTTCTTATTGGTAAATTTACATTAAGGTATAAAAATTTTAGTTAGATATACTAAAAGTTACTATTTTGGTGCAAATAGAATCACCAACACCACCTGTTTGCATGAAAAAAATGTAAAAACAATCGGTGGCCCATGACATAAATAAGACAAGATGTTTGGTGGCCTTTAAAAATTGATCTGTATCCAAATTGGTTGGTTTAATGAATGAAAATGAAGCTAGGCAATGAGATAGTGTTGAGTATTGTGAGCAAGGTTCTGAAAAGCGGTTGCGGTCGCCGTAACGGTGGCGGTGACGCGGTTGCGGTTGCGGGGTGTAAAGGTCGTAGTGTAAAGGTTGCGGTAACCGGAACTGTGAATTTTTTTATTTTTCGCACAATTTGAAAAAAACATACCGATACGCATATTTTTTTTCCATGATCATATTTATTAGGCTAAATATAAATATTGATCAATTTTTGTAAATTTTTAAATATGATTCAATATATTTCATATTTTTAAATCACTATAAACTGAGTTTTTTACATTTTATTTTAATAATTAATAACTTTATATTATACAAAAAATCAATCACTAACTACTATATATAAGATAAACAATGACAAAAGTAAGAGAATAAATAAGAGCCTAAATATATATATATATATACATATTTTAACCAAGCCAAATAGATAATGACCACACTTATTATTATTATTATTATTATTATTATTTTCAAACAATATATAGATAGACACACACAAACAAAATGGTTTAGTGATAGCAGATGAATAGAATAGCATAGGTTTTACAGTTTCAACAAATCAATAAAATGTTATTCATCTTCCATCTTCTCTCTCTCTATCTCTTGCTCCTCCATTTTCTCTCTTTATCTTCCCTCTTCTCTCTATCCCTCTTCCCCCATTTTCAGCTTTTTTTTGTGTGTTTTTTCAAAAGAAATAGTTTGGAACTGTTACGTAACGGTGCGTAACAGGCCGTTACGGCTGTTACGGCACCGTTACGACCGCTACAGCAGCCGCTACGGCCGACACACCTGTGAATCTCAATCACACTGCAAAAGCGGCCGTAACGGGTGGCGGTAACCGCCAAAACCGTTACGTAACGGTGTTACGTAACGGTTGCGGCCGCTTTTTAAAACCTTGATTGTGAGCCTTAATAAGTACTAAATATTAAGTTTTGGGTCTAATAGGGGATTCGAGGGCCTCGCCATGAGGATTGGGAGGTTCGGGATACTTTGGTAATTTTATTTTTTGTTATTTCCATGTTGCTCTAATTTCTATATCTATAAATAGAAGAAGAAAATTTTTATTTGCACAATATATTATCTCAGCACACACCATAATCTCACAATTTTCAGAGTCTCACAGTCCATACCATTATCAGTTTAGATTCTTTGACTTTTTTCTTTTCCTCAATACACACCATCTGTCTTCAAATAATACCAAAATACTCTCTTCTTTTCAAACCTCAAATCCAAACCCTAACCTTAACCGCCATTATCCCCCTTTTGCTGCAGCGGTGGCAATCAGATGACGTCTATCCACCCAGCCATGTCGCTCTTCTCACCATTGCCACCACCATTCCCATCTCAACTCCTTCTCTTCGCCAAACCCCTAACCCTCATCTCCTTTCAGTAAACCCCTGCCAGTCCTACTGCTATCACTATCTCTACCCTTGCCACTCAATGTTGTTTTCCCACCCCTCTCCACAGTCACTAGCGATTGCTCCGCCCATTTACCGCGACCTCCGTGACCCTTCTTCTTTTTCTTCACTTCTTCTATTTTATCTTGCTTCCTGTTTCATATGCCCATCTGTTATATCCTCTACGGTTTCAAGTCAATTGGATAGGTTAGGTAGGAGTGACGGTGGTTGGGGTTCGCTAATGGTGGTCGGAGGCTGGTAAGGCAACAATGAAGTTGGAAAACGGGTGGCGGCAACAACGAGGCGACTGATCTAGAAAAAAAAAGGTGGAGGCAATGATAAGGCAATCAAGGAAGGTAGTTTACAGCGATGACGACAGAGGGCAAGGGTAGCGGCTGCCGATGGGGAGAATGGGTGTATTGAGAATTTTATATTTGTCCAAAAAGGTAATTTGGCTTAAGGAGGGAAAAAAAAACAAACAAACAAACTAGCAACAAACCTGTGCTACCCATGGAGTGAAAATTTTGTATTTTTTTAAAAATATAAAATAATTCATCGTATTATTTGAACTCTAAAAAGCAATTTCTATTAAAATAAAAATAGTCCAATAATTTTAAACTAACTATTAAAATTTTATTGTTAAAAGAATGTCAAATTTGGTTAAGGACTATTATATTTTATATTGATTAGGTGAATTGTCTACCAAATATAGTTGGTATGAGGCCATTAAATGGCTTGGGTCAAATTGAGCTAAAAAAATCAGGCTAAGGTCAGATTAAGGTAAACTACATAGAAAGATTGTGTCAACTCAACTCCAAGACAACATAACTGATTAGTATAGCCATCCTAAACTTGACCCTAAAAAATTTCTAAATTTCAAGTCCGCTCAATTAATCCATTATAAATGGACTACTGTTATTATTTTGAGGGTGTCTTTGTGTGCTTTTCAATGAATTTGTTATTTATAATAATAATTTGAAATTGGACCATTAGCAAAATTCAATTGAAAATGATTTTTTCCCTTTTAACAATTGTTTGAGTTTAAACTCTAAAAAATACAATTTTTTCTATTGTTTATTTTTTTTTATAAATGTTTTAAAAAAATGTAAATAGGCAGAATGTTAAAAATAAATTATTTCAAAAATATTTTTTAGTTCAAAATCACAAAATTAAAAAAAAATAATTAAACAAAGCTAAAATGAACCAAAATAATAATTTTGTAACATTTGTATTTAAAAGAATTAATATTAATATAATCAGTATCTCATTACACATGTATTTTTTAAAATCATATAAGTGATTTATTTATTTATTTTATAAAGAAAGTATAACTAAGTTCATTAATAAGTATAATTTAATTTAACTAAAGAAAATAATAATAATAATAATAATAATAATGTGTAGATTTTTTTATTTTTTTTATCTTTAATAATTTTTTTTTTCATGTTTCACTAATTATTTTGTTTTATTTTTAGATACACTTAATCTAAATGCACCTGAAAAAGAAAAGGGAATTGTTTTTAATGTCTCTTGTATTAAAATTTTATAAGATAAATGTTATATGTTGATCATATTATTTAATTTTGATGATGTCTAAAATATTATTTGTAACACTCTGAATTTTTTTAATATACATATTATTTGACACAAAATATTATCTTTTTAAAATATATATATTTGTTAAATATTATTTAAATAAAAATATTTTTGAAAACTTTACTATTCATCTTTTGACAAATCAATTAGTTGTATTATTTTGACAAATGTGATATTGATAATTTATTTTCTTTTGATAAGATCACATATGATGAATGGTATATAGCAAAATTATATATATATATATATATTATTGTAAAAAAAAAAGATGAGCAAATCTTTTGACGGTAGGTTTTATATCATATATATATTACTATAATAAATAAGAAAAGGTAAGTGTAAAAGTTTGAAAAAATTATTGTATCTTATATATATATATATATATACACATGATATTATATTCAAAAGTGATTGATTAGATTATATATTCAAACCTTGGTGATTTGTCTGTAAAGTTTGAAAAAGTGAACAAAAATTTTTTTATACAAAAGAAAAATTGCAAAATGCTTTGATTTTGCTTACATAAGAAAATAGACACAAAATCATGTAGGTCTTGACTTCAAGGAGTCCATAATGATGGATCAAAATCAATTCCCTATTTGAATTCAAAGATGTGATTCAAATTGTCTACAAGTCGGTGGCTCATATTTGAAATTTATATTATGTCACCTACACACACACATATACTAATGAAACAAGAAGAAAAAAGTTGAAGCAAATTATTTGCTTGGTTGAAAATTGTGTTTTATATCAAAATTGTCTAAAACGGTGGCTGCATTTTTGACTAAACAAAAAGGGAAAAGAAAAAGTTACTCTTACTAATTATTTTCATCTTTTTTCTTATTAACATGTGCTGAATGTTTAAAATTAAGGAGCGTGCTTATGTAAGCCATGACGTCAGCAAGGAGCGTCCAACGGATATATTTTTGTGTATAAATAGAAGTGTTGTGTGTGGAGAAAAATCAAGGACTTGAAGAGAAAATTTTCTGTGAGCTCCAAATTGTATTCTGCTCTTTCACTTTCAGATCTAAGTCTAGCATTTGTTCTTACACTTTTATATCTACTCTTTGTGAGAGAGTTATTGTAAAAGAGGGTTTTAAGTACCACTTATTCTTATTCCTTATTTTTGTGAGAGATTTTGTAAGGGTAAGACTTTTATTGTTGAGTGAGGCTCAATAGATAAGAGTAAATCCTGTACCAAATCCATAAGCTTGGTGGTGTATTTATTCAATTGATAGTAAAGAAATTCTCAAGAAGGTTCCTTGGGGAGTGAACGTAGGCCTGGCGTGCCAAACCACTATAAATCGCAGTGTTTGATTTTCTCTCCCTATCTCTCTTACTTTTATATTGATAATTATTATTCTATTTTTTTTTATTTGTTAAAATTCTGAATATTGTGTTAATTTTAATATTGTGAAATTTTTAATAACCCAATTCACCTCCTCTCTTGGGTTGCCTATCTGAGACAACAATATACAACATTTCCATAAAGGTTGGGGTCCTTTAAAATTTTTCCAGAGAAATTTCGATCTAGACAAATTTTGATTCAAAAAAATTTCAATCCAAAGAAATTTCAAAATACAGACAAATTTCTCTATATTTTGAAATTTCTCTAATTTGCTCAATTTTTTTTATTTTTTTCGTGTTTTGAAATTTTTCTAATTTTCACTGTATTTTCAAATTTTCTCCGTATTTTAATCAATTTTCTCTTATTTACTCACAATTTTTTATATTTTGACCAAATTAAAAAAAAAATGTCTTTTAACTCGATCAAAAAAAATTGATTAAAAAGCCAACACAAAACGTACCTTCTTTATGATCAAAGCGCTCAATATTTTGCAAGGTTCATCCTAGTTCTTGGCCCATCTTGTATGGATTTTCCCTGCACAATATCCTCACAGCCAAAATGTCCCATCATACATATAGATTCATGGTTGGGTCTGGTGACACATCACTTGTATAATAAAGCTATACCCTTCAGATAATTAATCATTTTTCACCACCATTAAGCTAGTCATGAAATAGCTAGTATTTTTTTCATATAGAGAATTGCTAAAAACGCATTTTAAATTTCTAAATTCACCTACACAATGATATGAAAAATCTAGTATATATACCGGGGAAAAATACTGACGGTGTTCGGGAAGAGACTAAAATGCTTTGTAAGTGTTTGAGAAGTGATTTTTTTAGTTAGAGGATATTATTGAATTTTTTTTTTTTATGTTTGGAAAGATAGTTAGGTTTTTTTGTGGTTGGATGTGATGTTCATGAGAGAAAAAGTGAAATGATTATAGGATTTGATGTGATATTTTATTTGGATTTATTTTTTTGATTTTGTAACTAATTTGTCTTTTAGTGAAAAAAATAAACAAAAAAAAAACCAAAAAACCTCCTTCTCAAACATCGCCTATTTTAGCCTCATTTTAAACAAATAGCCAAAAAGTTGTACTGTAGTTGAGTTTTTTATTTTTTTTTAATTTTTAAATCAGAAATTGACGTGAACAGATTTGGCAGAAGTGCATAACTGTGCAAGGTATATTTGAAATTACGATTTTGTCCTTTTACTATGCACGACTTTTGAGGAATAACTTAATTATTTTTTTTCTAAATATCATTTCAAACATATTTTTCAATACAACAACTCAAATAAAAATCTAACCCAACTTTCGAAGCACAAAAACTAAAATAATCCAAAAGTCAAAAAACTTCTAAAATAACCACTTATCAAACACCCACGCTAGAAACTAGGGGTGAGCATGGTCCGGATTGGACCGGATTGGGATAAAACCAGGACCAGTCCGTTATTTACGGTTCCTGAAAAATTAGAACCAATCCAATCCGTTTAAATCATGGAATCAATCTGAACCAATCCATTTAAATACGGATTGAATCAGTTTAGGACCACAGATTCACATAATTAAATAACAAAAAAGTATATATATAACATTTTAATTTCATAAAAACATAAACATTGATAGCAACATGTCTTTCTACAATAGCGACATACTGTTTTAGAATTTAAACAACCATAAGAGAATTGGTTTCACCATAAGTATTTAGACCATTACAAATTAAAACTAAAAACTAACAAACAAAAGTAATAAAAGAAGATATGATGCGGGTTTAGATTTAAGTTTAGTTTTATATGGAATAAGAGAAGATACTATAGGGGAGGATGTATAATAAAAATATAGACAATTGTATACGGTCCGAATCGGTTCCAATCCGGAACCGTGGGATTCAATCCGGAACCAATCCGTGGATTACGAATTTTTAATTCTTCAATCTGGAATCGAACCATAGATTTAAAAAATCAATCAAAACCTATCAAATTAGATTGGACTGAATCAAATTACGAATTTCATGAATTCTTTACTCAGCCCTACTAAACACTGGAGTTCAATGTTTGAGAATTGATTCTTATCCAATATAGTCCTGTCCAGCCACATAATTGATCGCATGAAATTCAATTGATATAAAGCCAAATTTACCAAATAGACAAAAAAAAAAAAAAAATCTGAGAAACAATTGATTACTCTGCATTTCCCAAGACTCCTAGACTAATGGGTTTTCAAAATTATTACTCCTTCCGTTCTAAAATAATAGTTCTTTTTAAAAAATTTAATTTTTTTTTGATAGTACAATTATTTTACTTTAAAAAAGTTAATTTTTCAAAATTACCCTTTGATTGTACATTTTTTTGAGAATATAAATGTCAAAATTGTACTTTTTATATTATTTATGAATTTAAAAGAAGGGTAAAATAAGAAATTTATATTATTTTTGTACTTGATTTTTGAAGAGAGACTAATATTTTGGGACAATGAAAAATGAAATAAGTGACTAATATTATGGGACGGAGGGAGTAACAAAAGTCGAATCGATTCGCATGAAATTCAGTTGATATAAAGCCAAATTTACCAAATAGATCAAAACAATAAACAAAACAATTCAGATAAATAGATATAGGAGAGAAAATTACAAATTCTCATAGATTCTGCATATTCCGAAATTTTCTTCGAAGAGAGATTCGATGGTAATAATCTCTAACAACTCTTTCAACACAGAGTCTTATAGTTCCTTTCTAATATTCAAAATTTTGTGATTCAAAGCAATTTTTTTTTTTTTTCTTTTACTTCCAATTTCAACTGTTTGGTTGCCAGGAAAATAAAGAAGAGGAAAAAGTGAGGTAGCTAGCTTCTAAAACAAAGAATTCTTCTTCTTCACCAAATCCCCACCAGATCTCACCCCTCTTTTCCATATCAATCAATAGCCCTAATCAAACAGGAGAAAAGCTGTGTTATTGGACCATTAAGGAGGGACCGGCTAGACAGTCTCAATCGGACACGAAACTTGAGGGCAAGTGGAATCCGATCACAAATTGAATAGAGGGAAAGTTTCTGGGCTTGTAGAGATAGAGAGAGAGAGAGAGAGAGTCGAGTGGGTTAGTGGTATAAAACTAAGTGAGCGTCCCTTAGTTAAAAAAAAAAAAATATATATATATATCTATATAATAAGGAAGAGTGGTTTTTAAATTTTGATGGGATTGTTGTCCCTGTGTCAAAATGTGAACCGTTAGATTGAATCAATCCAATGGCTGAGAAATGTCCAAGAGGATACACCATAAAAAAAATTAAATAAAATATTTTGGTACCGGAAATATTTTATTTTAATTTATTTCGATTTTAATACTTAAAAAATAACAAAAATTACTAAAAATGGTCAAAAAATTATGGAAAAATTCCAATAATCTATATAATAAGGAAGAGTGGTTTTTAAATTTTGATGGGATTGTTGTCCCTGTGTCAAAATGTGAACCGTTAGATTGAATCAATCCAACGGCTGAGAAATGTCCAAGAGAAGAGTTTCTTTGTTTTGAGATCTCATTCAAGAGCAGATCTCTTCTTCCCTTCCATCTCTCTCTCTCTCTCACTCACATTCAAGAGCAGATCGGCGACTTCGGTAGCCTTGCTAGATCGGTAGGTCCAAATCGGCATCATCGCGGCAACAAATCGGTGAGGTTCACTATATTCAAAAAGGTCAGTTGAATGGCATCATCAAACGAGAGACGAGGCGGAAGAGAGAGCACAGAGCAGCGACGATTTGGCTTCTATTTCATCAAGGGTGAGATTTTTTTTTCTCTATCTCTCATAGTTTGTGTTTTTTTGGTTAATTAATTAGTGTGTTTGAAATCTGCAGGAAATGAATTGGTTTCCACTATTGGTTCCTCGGTGGAGCTAGGAATTGCATCTCAGGTATTACTAATTGCTTTTACACTTGGACATTATTGTATTAAAAGTAGTTATGCTCTCATTTTCATTTATCAAATCCTTTTTATAGAGTAGATTATTCCATGTGAATGTGTTCATTCATTGCTTCCATCAAAGGTAGTTAAGTACTTCACAGATCCAAATGCCATTGAACCACCAGATATGCAGATTTTATTCCCATTTGTGGAGTCTGCTCTGCCCCTGGTATGATCTCCCCCCATTTTTATCATTTATGATCTCCTCATTTTATTCCCATTTTTATTCCCAAAAGACAAAAAATGAAATTGGGTTGAGCTCCTCATTTTACCATCCAGATTGAATGATACAAATATTTTATTCTGTAAAATCTACTGAAAAGAGTATCCGATGAAATAGTTTATTAAGTTTATTGAACAATGAAATTCATATAATTGGATTACATTTATCTTATAAAATAAATAAATAAATTACCTATATTAAAAATTATATTATCCGTTCAATTTTCTTTGATCAAATTAATCAAAAATTTTATACGAACTGTTTTGTGGATAAACCCTACAAATGAATGGTTGTTTTAAGCACTAGGTGAGCCTCATAGTGGGCATGTTAATTAAGTAAACCAACCTCCTGCCCATGTTTGGAAAAATTGTGATTTTTAAATTTTTTTTAAAAAAGGTATTGTTTGAGTAGTATAAAATGTAATTGTTATAATAGGGACCAAATTATCTTCAATTATTGTGATTGTTATAAAATGTGATTGTTTGAGTAGTATAAAATGTGATTGTTATAAAATGTGATTGTTATAATAGGGACCAAATTATAGTGCAAACATCAGAGACTATTTATATAATTTATCTTTAATTATTTTTTATTTTTTATTTGGATCGGAAACTGATAGTTTTTTATTTTTTTATTTTTTATAAATAGCTGTTGGAGTCAATTTATATGGTGAAGTTAACTACTAGGCAAATCATAATGAGTCTTCAAAGAGTAAGATGAATAAATCTGTTTAATAATTCTTTGGCTATTTAATTTTGTTTCAATGTTACTATTTATTTTTCATTATGAGTATTCTAAGTCTCTTAGGTTTCTACTTTTCTATTTTGTGTGCTTCTGTACTACTTACTAAATAATAATAGAGTTTGTCCTGTTTGGTATGTTTCTATTTGGTATTTTTTTCACTTACTTTTTATTTTATTTTTGTTTCTCCTATTCAATTTTTTGGTTTGGCACAGGTGTGGAGATCTGTCACGATCCAAGAGGATATGTTAATTAAGTAAACCAACTTCCCTACCCATGTTGTTGTTGTTGTTTTTTTTTAAGGTATTATTTGAGTAGTGAAAATTGCAATTGTTAATTGACATATGGTGGGTAGGCTTACCAAACATAAAACCCATAATTCAGTTTTAAAAAACTTTTGGGCTTTTTGGGGCTTTTTCCCATAATTCAGGGTCATGAAGATATGTATTTTTTTATTTTTTTATTTTTTGTAATACTGTTAATTATACTTTTGGTAATGCTAAATGTTCCAACTAAATCAAAGCTCACACTATTTGATTCGGACGAGTCCAAAGCTTCTATTTCATCAAGGGTGATTTTTTTTTTCTCTATCTCTCATAGTTTGTGTTTTTTTTGGTTAATTAGTGTGTTTGATTTGAAAGTTATATCTAATTTAGGAAAGGATGATGAGAATGAAATCTGTTTGGTAGGAATGAAATCTGCAGGAAATGAATTGGTTCCCACTATTGGTTCCTCGGTGGAGCTAGGAATTGCATCTCAGGTATTACTAATTGCTTTCACACTTGGACATTATTGTATTAAAAGTAGTTATGCTCTCCTTTTCATTTATCAAATCCTTTTTATAGAGTAGATTATTCCATGTGTATGTGTTCATTCATTGCTTCCATCAAAGGTAGTTAAGTACTTCACAGATCCAAATGCCATTGAACCACCAGATATGCAGATTTTATTCCCATTTGTGGAGTCTGCTCTGCCCCTGGTATGATCTCCCCCCATTTTTATCATTTCTGATAAACAAAAGACAAAAAATGAAATTGGGTTGAGCTCCTCATTTTACCATCCAGATTGAATGATACAAATATTTTATTCTGTAAAATCTACTGAAAAGAGTATCCAATGAAATAGTTTATTAAGTTTATTGAACAATGAAATTCATATAATTGGATTACATTTATCTTATAAAATAAATAAATAAATTACCTATATTAAAAATTATATTATCCGTTCAATTTTCTTTGATCAAATTAATCAAAAATTTTATACGAACTATTTTGTGGATAAACCCTACAAATGAATGGTTGTTTCAAGCACTAGGTGAGCCTCATAGTGGGCATGTTAATTAAATAAACCAACCTCCTGCCCATGTTTGGAAAAATTGTGATTTAAATTTTTTTTTTTTTAAAGGTATTGTTTGAGTAGTATAAAATGTGATTGTTATAATAGGGACCAAATTATCTTCGATTATTGTGATTGTTATAAAATGTGATTGTTTGAGTAGTATAAAATGTGATTGTTATAATAGGGACCAAATTATCGTGCAAACATCAGAGACTATTTATATAATTTATCTTCAATTATTTTTTATTTTTTATTTGGACCGGAAACTGATAGTTTTTTATTTTTTATAAATAACTGTTGGAGTCAATTTATATGGTGAAGTTAACTACTAGGCAAATCATAATGAGTCTTCAAAGAGTAAGATAAATAAATCTGTTTAATAATTCTTTGGCTATTTAATTCTGTAATTTTGAGTTTTCTTTATGTACATCAAATCTATTTCAATGTTACTATTTATTTTTCATTATGAGTATTCTAAGTCTCTTAGGTTTCTACTTTTCTATTTTGTGTGCTTCTGTATATACTTACTACGTACTAAATAATAATAGAGTTTGCCATGTTTGGTATGTTTCATTTTGCTATTTTTTCACTTACTTTTTATTTTATTTTTGTTTCTCCTATTCAATTTTTTGGTTTGGCACAGGTGTGGAGATCTGTCACAATCCAAGAGGATATGTTAATTAAGTAAACCAACTTCCCTACCCATGTTTTTTTTTTTTTTTTAAGGTATTATTTGAGTAGTGAAAATTGCAATTGTTAATTGACATATGGTGGGTAGGCTTACCAACCATAAAACCCATAATTCAGTTTTAAAAAACTTTTGGGCTTTTTGGGGCTTTTTCCCATAATTCAGGGTCATGAAGATATGTATTTTTGTATTTTTTATTTTTTGTAATACTGTTAATTATACTTTTGATAATACTAAATATTCCAACTAAATCAAACATTATTTGCGTTGTATTTTTTGGTGTAATAATGTAAATTTTTGTGCACGTTGCTTTATGACTTTGTGTTGTTCAAAATAAACTTCTCGGGTGATTCTTTATCTACACTTATCAACTTTGACTGTAAGTATTATAGACTTATTGATGGATTATTGTAGAGTTTTCCCCCCCCCCCAATTTAGAGTTGAGTATGCTTTGTTTGAGATAATGCAGAAATATATGAGAATCTATATAATATGGAAGAAAAGCTTTTGAAAATGTCTCAAATGTATCAGAGATACATTTGGTTTTAACGGCCAAGATGAATCCTAAGTTCATATACATTTAGATCGATGGTCTATATACATTTAGTTCCCACCCGTTTCCCTAGCTCCCTCTCTCTCACGTTCTCTGTCACATTGTCTCTCATCACCACAGCCATTGAAGACCCTTCGAACCCTTCGATACCCACCCTCCCTCTTCGCTACGCTACTCCTCCTTCCCTTACAACCCTTCGAACTCGGCTCCCTTCGCTGTCCACGCTACCAACGCTGCTCTCGCAAGGTAAGATTGAGCCTTTTCACTCGATTTTTGCCTCTTCCCTTCTCTCTCTGTTTTTCCCTTACTGCCATTTGGCTTGCTGCAGTTCCAACCCCACTCTCTGTTCTTTGGGTTTGATTGGTGTGATTTATTTTTTACCCTTTTCTCTCTATTCTTTTCCTTCTTTTCCTTCATTTGATTGGTGTGATTTAAAGTTTTGTTTATTAATTACATGTTTTGTATTGAATTTTACAGATTAATTTACGGTTTCCTGGTTATGTTTTGCCAAAATTGTTTTTGTGTTTGTTTTTAAGTACCATGTTTTCATGAATTAGTCAATACATGGATTTCAGATTTGGGGTTATTTATAGATGTTATAAATATGGTTGGTTGGTGAGAATTTCTGTTTTGTTTAATTTCATATTTTCAGATTGGCTCTGTTTTGTTTAATTTCTGTTTGGTTGGCGAGAATTTCTGTTTAATTTCTGTTTGGTTGGCAAAGAAAGGCTTTGTATTCACACTTTTCTTAACCTAAGGATGGTTTGAATCAGTAAAAATTGTGGATGTTGAATAAAAGTTGCATTCATCTTTGTTGGAATTCGGTTTTTAAATTCTAAAAAATCTAATATGTGTTTTCAAGACACACTTTTGAGCTGTCATTTGTCATATTTATTAGGGAATTCATGGTTCTTTATTTTTGCCATAGGAAGTTACTGTGAAATGGGAGTTTGGGTAATGTGGTGATGTAATGATGGTAATCTTGCTTGCAGTTTAAGGTGTATTATTATTGGAAATGAATTCTGTGTGTCATGGGGTTTGGGATGCTTATCGATGTACACATAAAGATTACCTTCCTTTTTGGGATGCTTAGTGTGTTATGATCATCACATGTATTTCTTTCCCCCGATGATTCATATTTCTCTGATAAATCAGCCAATGTAGATTGTTGATAACTTGGCACAGACCTTGAAATGTCATAATGTTTCATCAAGAAGGACTCTCAGGTGCCCTTTTCTTCTCACATTGGCTAATCTGGTTTTGTAAGTATATCTTCACCTACACATCTACCTTTACAACTATGCATTTTTATTTTTCTATTCAAATAATAACAACAAAAAATAAACAAATAGAAAACTTAATGCATTATGTTTTTCAACATCAGGTTTCACTAGAGCATCAAACCACAGCAACCCATAAAACCCCAAGTCTAAGATATACTGCCGTTAACCAGATATGGTATATCACTAATTTAGTGAAGAGATACCTAGAAAGCAAAGGCAATAATCTGAAAACATTTGATAGAAAAAAATGGGGGTAAATTACACTAACCTCCCTTGAGATTTGGAAAAAAATATAACAAATTTCACAATTTTAACATAATTACGAAGACATTCCTTCTAGAATTTGAAACCAATGGAGTACTTGGGTTTTTTAACTACTTGGGTTTTTTTACAATGGAGTACTTGGGTTTCTTAACTACTTTCATGTTGTTGCTCTGTAAAATATTCTCACTTATTATGAAAGACGTGAATATCACAAAGAGCTTAACATTCTGTTTGGCTCTGTTTTTTTAATTTCTGTTTGGTTGGCGAGAATTTCTGTTTAATTTCTGTTTGGTTGGCAAGGAAAGGCTTTGTATTCACACTTTTCTTAACCTAAGGATGGTTTGAATCAGTAAAAGTTGCGAAGTAAATTTTAAATTTTCTACTTTTTTTCACGGTATGTACTATGAAAATATGTCATATTCCTAAGTACTCTCCTATTTAGACTTTATGTTCCTAAATAAATTTTTGAAATATGTCACGTTCCTAAGTACTTTTTGCTTTTTTGATCTTCTTCCTTATTCATGCTAAATACTCTACCACTATTGGTTGGATATGAATCTATAGGAATTGGATGAGATGAAGAAGCTTTTGAAAGAGTAAGGGGTTGTTCATTGATAGAAGGAAACAAACCAATGGCACCCTTGAACTCTCCAATTAAGGTAATCTCTTCAAACTTCTATGTTGTATGATTTATTTTTTATTTTTTATTTTTTATAGAGAAAAGATTCAACCATTTAAGTTGTTTATATGGGAGTGCCTTTAGGCACGAGTGATATGCTAGCAATTCATATTAGACATTTTTTTTTCTCTGAATAACATTCTTTTAATCCGTTTGATTTGATTTGATTTTTTTTTTAATTTATTTCATATATAGTTACTAAAATGGCTATTGGACCATTTTAAAGTCCTTTTATTATAGTTATTTTTTAATGCAACAATTTCAATTTTAAAATTGTCGTAGTTGATGTAATTAATGACTTCCAAATTAATCATCTGTGTAATTACTCTTATTTAAAGTACTTTTTCATTTACATGATTAGTTTAGTCACATTAGGACATTATATGAATGCAATGATTTTGTAAATTCAACCAATGTACTCTTAACAGAATTATAGAATTAATGAGTTAATTTGTTTTAAAGCTATAAAGCTGAGTTCGAGTTTTTATTTACTAAGATTCAAATTCATGGTCAAATGCATGGCTTCTTTGTGTTAATGATTAGGATTTGAATTTTTCAATTAATTGATTTTGAAATTAATATCTTAATTGGTTTGAATTTGTAGTGTCATACTTTTCAAACTTTCATCATGCTATTTGACTCTTCTCATTTTCTTAGAATTTCTTATTGGTTGTTGAGAATTTCATCATGCTATTTGAGTCATTTAGAATGTTTCAAATTTTAAGCAATTTGTTAAGTTTTATATATTCCAAACCTTCTATCTTTAAAGCTTCGTCATAAGTATTTCGATTTTCGTCTAGACACTTCTTATAAATGATTTGGTAATTGATTTGGTATAGATTTTATTTGGATATAGATTGTATAGATTTTTTATTTATATATTGATCTTTTACAAAGAATCTGGATATAGATTTTTTATAAATTTTTTCCAAACATTACAAACAATTGTATAGATTTTTTATATTATCTTTGTGAAGAAGAAAGGGAGGCCACGAAAGTATGAATCAGATGGTAACTTGAGACTACCATCTATATCATCACCACCACCAGGTTTTTCTTTCTCACCTCCTTTTCCTTCTTCTTTTGAGTCCTCTTCTTCCAAAAGGGGTCGTGGCAGACCACTTCATTCTGGTAATTGCCAGCTGCGTGCTTCTTTAGGTGAGTTCAAATCAAGCCTTTAAATCAACTTTTTCCCTTGAGATTGATAATTTAGTTGTGTACAACCTTTTCCTTTGCTGCATATTGGAACACATTGAAAACAGTAAGTATGGTTTAACTTGATTTTTATTTTTTTTGAAGTACATTAGTTAGTGTGATTTGTAGGTTGTGGATGAAGTCTTAACGAGGCGGAAAGAGACTGAATGGTGAGCTTTTTTATAAGTGTATATGTAGTGTTATTGCACATGGTTAAATTTGAATGCAAGTGTTTATTCATTTTGTTCATGGGTTTTAGGTTCATTGAAGGAGACTTTGATGCGTATGTCGAAAGAATTCGAAAACCTTATGTATGGGGTGGAGAGCTTGAGTTGCTGATGGCATCCCATCTTCTCAAGTGAATTCTATTCACTGTTTCAGTGAAGCATTTATGTTGTCCTTATGAAGCAATTTATGGGCAAAAAACAATATCATAGTGTCCATCAAAGTGTTTTTGCATATTGGCTCATATACAATAGTATTTGTCTATTTATTAGTTTGACAGAAGTGTTTGTTTGCCTCATCAAAGTGTTTTTATACTAAATCTATAATCTATATAATAAGATTGAAGGGTTGGGATTACAATTATATTCTAATTTCAATATTATTTACACCGTGCCTTCAGGTACGGGCATACGCTAGTATATATATATTGTAGATCTCTATTATTATGAAAAGTTAGAAAGGAATGTTAAACTAAATATCTTAAAAGAAATTGAAAAAAAAAACCAAAAAAACAAATCACTTAAAATGAAAAGATGAAAAATATAAACAAGAAAATGACACATTTTTGGTAGTCTTTTGTCTTCAGTAATTTTTTTTTTTAAAAAAGAAAAATTATTTCATAAATATCTTAGTTTGTAGGTGTATTTAATTGATATATTAAAAAATAAAAAGAGTTTATTAAAGATGAAAACAAAAACTCAAAAATAATTTTAAAAAATTGAACAAAACAAGTCTGATAAATGTATTTTTAATAAAAAATAAATAAGTAATTATTAATAATTTTTGTTATATATGTACTTTCTATGTAAGAATTTATAATACAAATTTGAAAATCTTTCCATATTAGTTTTTTTTTTTCTTAAATTATGTTACCATAATTGCAATATAATATCATTGAAAATAATTATTTTTTGTATTATTTACAAATAATTCTTAATTTGGAATGCGATAAGAAAATTTTAAATGGTGTGAAAAAATTATTCGTGATTGTGTAACGACTAGGGTTTTGTATAGAGAGATAATAATATACTGGAGAAAAAAAGAGAAAGAAGAATGAATTTTAATCTCTTCTTTTGAATTTTTGCAAGAGAAAGATTTTCTTTTAACTATCCTTTTGAAAAACATAAATCATGAAATAATTAATATTTTTATAATTATTATATTAATGTGTCGGCCAGTAACATTTTTTAAAAATTATTTTTTAATTTAAAAATTCAAAAATTCAGTTGAATGTTTTGGAACTCTCACAAGGCTCTTCACAAAAAGACACTTTGTTATAATATATAGTAATAAAATAGATGGGGAATGGTGTGAGCTAAGTAAAAATAGTGGTGTTCTTTGTTTTAAATTTTTTTTAATATATAAATTATGTTTTTTAAGATTTTTATAAAAATAATTTAAAAATCTAATCACTAACCATAGTATATGAGAAAAATTGAAAAGGGTACTGCAGTAACTATACACAAATTGTATCTATAATTATTTGTATGATAAGATTTTAAATGTTGATCAGGATATTTTGACCAAATCAATAAATGCTGAGTTTTTTTTTTAATAAAAAATTTAGATTAGCTTGAGTGTTAAAAACCCCATTTTAAATTTAGATTAAAAACCCCCTTGAGTGCTTATGTTTATCTAACTACAATCATATTAAAAAATTAAATTATAAAAAAAGGAGATAATTTCAATCATACAAATCACATTTTTTTTAATGCTATCTAACTACAATCATATTTTTCTCATAATAAAAAATAATAATTGAAAAAAAGAACCATAAAAATAGTAAATAAAAATATTATTTATAGCCATTGAACAACTATAATAACATTTTTCTTTTTGTAAGTTAACTTCAATCGTATTAAAAAATAAAATTATAAACAAAATGAGATAACTTCAATCATACAAATCACAATTTTTTTAATGCTATCTAATTATCATCAATAATTAAAAAAATCAATCACAAATTAAGTCAATTGATAATTAAAAAACACAATAATTTATTTCTAAAAAACATAGTGAGTTAAAAAGATCAATTACAATTTTTTTTGAGTCAATATACAATCTAATTATCATCAATAATTGGTATATTATGTGACCTTAATGAGTACAATCCATTTTGTTTTTCAAAAAACACAGTGAGTTAAAAATCAAATTACAAATGAAGTGAATTGACAGTTAAAAAAACATAATAATTTTTTTTCAAAAAACTCAGTGAGTTAAAAAAATAAATTACAATTTATTTTTTTCAAAATACAATCTAATCATTATCAATAATTGGTACTTTAAAAATCAGATCAGAAAAAAAATCAAATCAAATCACAAATATTTTTTTCATAAATAATTGTAAAGAAAAACCATTAAAGCAGTAAATAAAAATTAAATCACATTAAAAAAAAAGAAAAATTGAACAAATTACAATCACATCACATTTTTTCCATAATAAATAAATAAATAAATAAAAGAACCATTGACTAACTACAATCACATTAAAAAAATAGAACCATTGAACTAACTACAATCATTTTTTTTTTCTTCGTGAGTGTTTATGTTTATCTAATTTCAATCATATTAAAAATAATATTAAACTAGTAAATAAAAAGATTAAATAACGTTAAAAAAAAAACTATAGAACTAACTACAACAATTATATTAAAAAAAGAGCCATTGAACAAACTACAATCACATCACATTACAATCACATTTTTTTCTTTGTGAGTGTTTATGTTTATTTAACTTCAATCATATAAAAAATAAAATTAAAATAGTAAATAAAAAGATTAAATAATATTAAAAAAAACCATTGAACTAACTACAACAATCATATTAAAAAAAAGAGCTATTGAACAAACTACAATTACATCACATTTTTCCCATAATAAAATAAATAAATGAAAAAAAAGAACTATTAAACTAACTACAATCACATTTAAAGAAAAAGAATCATTCAACTAATTATAATCACATTTTTCTCTTTGTGAGGGTTTATATTTATCTAACTTCAATCATATTAAAAAAATCAAATTATAATTTTTTTATTCGCTAGAAAAATCACAAATATTTTTATGCGCTATCTAACTACAATATTAAAAGAGTAAACAAAAGGAAAAGTCAAGATGGAGAAAACAAAAAGAAAACTTACTATTTGTATACATAGTCACTGAAGTTGAAAGTGTAGAAGTGAGAAGTCAAGAATAAGAAAACAAAAAGGAGACTCACTCTTTGCAATAGGTATGTGAAAAGTTAAAAAGAGTGTGTGTGTTGGAGAAGTTAAAAAGATTTGGAAGAATTTAATAATTGCTAAGTTTTTTTTTTCAAAAAAAAATCAAAAAAATTAAGAAATTAAGGTTCAAATATTGGAACTCCCACAAAACTTGTAGGTTAGAGATAGATATAAATAAATAGATAGATATAGATATAGATATTTATATTTGTTTTAAATTGTTTTTTAATATACAAATTATTTATTTTGGAAAAGGTACTGCAGCAATTATGAGAGAAGTCAAAAAGTCTTGTGGGTTGAGAGAAGTTAATAAATGCTGAGGTTAATTTTTTTTTTTTAAAAAACAAAAAATTAGAAAATTAGGATTAGCATATTGAAGCTCCCACAAGAATTGGGGGTTAAAAATCCCCTTTTGCTTAATATATAGTATAGACTAGCATATCACTCGTGCTATGCACGAATTGTATTTACAATTATCTATATATATGTAAACTGTGATTTTTAAATGTTTTATTTATTTATTTTAAATGTCTTATTTTTTTCCTTTTTTATATTTTATTAAAGTTTAATATTTTGATAATAATCATACGTGTTGGACTTTTCAAGGAATTAAATGTCTTTTTTTATTATATTATATTAAAGTTTAATATTTGATAATAATCATATGTGTGTTGGACTTTTCAAGAATTTTTTTTTATGCTTGTTCTTAATGCATTAAAGTATTGTTATGAGGGATAATAATCATATGTGTTGGACTTTTCAAGAAAATTTTTTTATGCTTGTTTTTAATGCATTAAAGTGTTATTATGATGGATAATAATCATATGTGTTGGGATTTTTCAAGAAATTCGTATGTGTTGGATTTCAAAGAATTTTTTTTATGCTTGTTCTTAATGCATTAAAGTGTTATTATGAGAGCAAGACTTGGGAGTTGGGAGAAGTTAATAAATGCTAAGTTTTTTTTTTTAAATCAAAAAATCAGGAAATTAAGATTGGGAGATTGGAATTCCCATTTTGCTTAATATATAGTATAGATTTGGGGACGCTGTTGCGCGGGGTGCGCAACAGCATCTGTTGTGCGGCGGAAATGGGCCCATTTTGATAATTTGAACCGTCCACATTTTAGAATATATCAAGTAGAACATGTCTGTAAAAAATCAAGTTAATCGGATATCGTTTACCCATTCATCCACACACATTTCTATCTACAAAAATAAATAATAATTGTGATTTAAAGTATTAAAATGAATACAAATGTGAGTGGATGAATAGGTAAACGATATCCAATTAACTTGATTTTTTGCAGGCATATTCTACTTGATTTATTCTAAAATGTGAACGGTTCGGATTATCAAAATAGGCCCCGAAATGGGCCTATTTCTGCGCACAGCAGATGCTGCTGCACACCCCGCGCAGTAGCATCCCCAAACTCTATAATATATAGTAATAAAATAGATGGGAAATGGTGTGAGTTAAGTGAAAATAGTGGTGTTCAAATAGAATTACCTATAAATGAGGGATGCTTTTAGTATTGAGTAAGAGTAGGGGTGAACAGTGGATATTTTGATTCGTTCAAACCGACCAAACTGAACCAATCCACCATATTTTGGATAGATACATGATGACGAGCGGACGGTTGTGGATTGATTTTTTTGCAATCCTCATAGTTTTGGACGGATGACGGATTTGAAATTCCTTTGGTCGCTACCGAACTGCCAAATCACGAACACCACTAGTAATGTATAAGATTTTGTATGTTCAATTTGTTTAGATATTATGTTTGTATTTTCAATTGAATAAGAATTTAGGTATTCTGTTGTGTTTTTAATTTGGAAATCTTTTTATCAATTGGCAAGTATTGATATTTGATATTTTTGTGTGAAAAATATAAGGCTTAATTTTATAATTTTTTTAAAAAAAATCAAATTATATACTTTTTTAATAAAAAAATAATGAAATAGTTTTTATAATACATATATTTTTTATACGTATTTATTATTGGTATTTGACAATTTACTTAATAATCTTTTGGTAATGTTAAGTTGGATTGTTATAAAAAAAAATGTTAACAAGTTGTTGTATTATGTTCAAAATTTATAAAAATTTAAACCGCCAAACCGATTCGCATCCATCTATCAATCCACTAATCTGCTCAATTCACATCCGTCAATCTGGCGAATAAATCCAAATTGATTTTTTCATAGCGAATTTGAAATTTTCCGACCGCAACCGAATAGCGAACACTCCTAAGAGAAAGTTGTAATCATTTTTTTAACATGGTAAATCTACAGCGACTATAGAGGTAAGTATATTCAAGGAAGAAACGCATAAATTCTTATATTCTTATATTTATGATTGATTCAATTTATTTATCTTTCGTATTTACTATTTTCTGTTTCGCATATCCTTGTTACGAATTTTCGATTCCTAACACTCTAACACTTAGTGGGTATGCAAATGACTACCTAGGTGGATCTAGCCTAATAAAAAAATTAGTAACCCCCCAATATTATTAAGTGTTACGTTAATCGGAGTTTGTTTATTTTTTTATTTTTATTTTTTATTATTACAAATTTCACTTTACCTCTTATAATTTCAGTCATGTACGAATTACTGGAGTTTATTTTTGTTTTTGTTTTTGTTTTTTTTATTTTTATTTTTTATTGTTACAAATTTCACTTTACCTCTTACAATTTCAGTCATGCACGAATTACTCCTTTTATTTGGAAATAACCATATAACCCCTTCGTGATTTATGGAATAAAATACACAGTTAGTCCCGTTAACAAGTTAATGAAAAAGACTAAAATACTCCTATATATAGATAACCTAAGTTTGTAAACTATGGATATTTTAGTTATTTATTTGGGAGGCAAAATACACTTTAACTCCTCGTGCTTTATTTTATATGTAACATTCCCCTAAAATTTAAAAATAAGCATACAATCTTCTTATATCTAACAGTGTTTCCCATTTGCTGTTAAATTGAAGGGAATGTCTAACAATGCATTTTAATTCACAAATCATAAGGAGGCTGTGTGGTTATTTGAAAATGAGCGGAGGACAATCTGCGCATGAGCCAAACCATAAGGGAGTAAAACAAAATTCCCCCCCCCCCTTTTTTTTTTTGGTTGTTGTTGTAATTTTTTGAAATTTTTAAGAGATGAGAAAATTAATGTATTTAAAAAGTTGCTAAAAAAATTACATTTTTTGTGAACAAAAAAGTTGATCTTACATTTAATTTTTTTAGTTAATAACAAATTACGTTAGTGACTTTTTAACTTTTTAATGAGATTTCTAAACCACTACACATGACTTAACAAATTACATAACTTTTGCTCCAGAGTACGTAGCAATAGAGGAGCGTTGTTGTTATGAGTTTGAAAGACGGTTGTGTATCGATATCCGGGAGAAAGTAGTTGGATCCCTTTGGAAGGATTATTATAGTCTAGTCGAGGCAGTGGCCCATGTGGAGGCCATGGTTGTGAGTGTTGGTCGGGTTAGGAAGGAGGCCATCTCGACAACTCCTACGGTTCATAAGCACTCTAGGCTTAGTAAGAGGTGGAGGCGAGCGCATGCTCAGTCCCAGGCTAAATCCTTTTCTTCGTCAGGGGTTTCAGACTTTTTTGTTGGGAGGTCCAGAGAGGTTCAGGTTTTATGCCAGTCTCAGAGTAGGGGGTCTGCTGGTTGTTTTGATTGTGGTCAGCTAGGCCATGTTAGACGTTTATGCCCTTTGTGTGTGAATTCCTCGAGTGTTTCAGAACCTAGTCAGACTCAGTCGTACCCGTCTAGTCGGGGGCGTTATCGGTATTAGAAACGGGCAGGCCAGGCTTCGAGAGCCTCGCGAGGGGCAACTTATTAGCTAACACTATGGTACTACCCTGGAGAGGGACTTTTGTATTGGAGGCTGGTGATGTATTATGTGAATCTTTTTGTTGTTGACTGGTGTACGGTTGGATGCTAAGACATCATGATTATGTATTGCATATATATATTGTTGTTGTTTGTTATCCTTATGTATTGAGGGCATGTATTAGATCTCGAACTCTCTTTTATATATATATTGAGAAGTTGTTAATGGGATTGATGATCCTAGTGTTGTCGTATATTTTGTATTAGACTTTAAGTTAGTTATGTGATGGCCGGTGAGCCTTGTTCAGTTTGAAAGTTGTTTGTTGAGAACGGGAAATCCGTGGGTTAATGTGTTTGGTGTGGTGGTTTCGAGAATTTGGTGGTATTGGCAAAGTTATGTGAGGATGTCTAATGGAATGTGAGATTTGTATCTCGGGTTAGCAAGAATGGTACCGGTGTATTGTTTAGTGCTTTGGGTTTGTTGGTTAATGAGTTCGCTGTGACTCCATCAGCTATGAATATTGGTAGTGTACGTATTGTGACTTGTCATAAATTGGTAACTATGTGTGGGTGAAATGGGTTAGTGGTGTTATTATATATTGAGTGCAGTTATGAGCAGGAGAAGAATTTCATGAGTAGATGCTAGAAGTATTCTTTGGAACAAGGAACGGTTTGTGTTCTCGGGTAACGAAGGTAGCATTGGTCAAAATTGTTTTCTGTATTAGGGATTGTGTGATTGAGGCTGACCATGTCGGTCCTGAGTTTGAGGTGGAAAAGCAGGCTTACTATGTAGGCATATGGGTGATGATTTCCTTAGAAACAATGATGGTGTGGTTTGATCTTGAGAAATCCGGTGGGATTCTAAAATATGGGGGTTTGTGCGTGGAACTCCATTTTTGGAGTAAATGGTGTTGAGTAACACATCAGTGTTTGGTTTATCGAGTGTAGAGGTTTGTCGAGTTGGTTAGTCAGCTTATTGATATCGGGTTTTGGTTGGCATTGGACACCTTGAGGAAAGCTTGGGTTTGTGTATATAGGCTGTCAGATTATGAATGCCTTGGAAAGTTTTTTTTTTTTTTTTTCTGACTTTGAGTCTCGTATATGTAGTCGGGAAGCTTGTGTGAGAATTGTTTTGAATCAATGAAAAACCCCGGGTTGGGGTAACATGTTGTAGATTATTCGTTTGCATATATATTTGGCTCGTGTAGCTGATAATTTCTGATAATGATTATAATGGAATGAAATTGCAAAATCATGAATTTCTTGTGCCTTGTTGTGTTGATAGCACAATCATTATTTCTATTAACTGTTAATATAGAAATGTTATGTTTTATGTTGGTTGTGGCATCACCGTGTGAGTGATGGGTGTTGTTGGGTGACGGTAGAAGTTCATTGATTGTTATATTGGAAAGGAATTGGAAAATGAATTTTTCCTAGTGTTATGGCCTTCTAAGGGCGTTGTTAAAAAGGAAAATGTTGAGGATTTGATTTAATTTGAATGTTATGAGAATTTCCAAACGAGTAGTTTTTGGCAAATAAACTGGAG
>NW_021025742.1:273075-294575 GCF_004153795.1 Camellia sinensis | reverse complement strand
AGTTCAGTTCAGTTCAGTATTCAAAAGATATCAGTTGAACATATCTTTACACAATCGTTACTCACAGAGTTCTGGGCTACAGTATGCTAGAGCGTGTCTCCCCAGTTGCCAACCCTACTGACCCTTTAGAGTTTCCTTCCTATGCTCGAAGTTCAGTTGTTTATCCTTATGTGCCCATTGACCATCGGCGTAGTCTGGAGGAGAATCTTCTTGTGGCATGGTATACATCTTCCATGCCTACAAAGATAGTGCACGCTGCCCCTCGCCCAGAAGAAGCACAAGGGTATAACCCATCATTCTTAGCCAAGAAGGCGAAGATCTGCTCTTCTGACTGGCTTGCTTTTATTAATGCCTTTGTTCCTTCTGCTCCCGTATCATCCTCGGAAACAGAAGCGTCCACACCTTCTTCTTCGTCTCCCGAAATTGAAGTATGCATACCTTCTCCCCCACCAATTCTTTCCTGGCCAGAGAAACTGAAGATTGCCCTATCCATGGAGAATGTCTTTCCACCTTATAAACCTCCACCTCCTCCTACCCCAGCTGAGCGGAAACAGGCTCAACTTCTGCTTGCAGCCTTCTCTCACTTGCCTTTTGATGTACTCGAGGACGAAGTCCCTCTCACAAACCTTCGATGGGCTTGTGATATTCTGACTAGGGGTCATGTCCTTAATCCCCTTGCTCAGGCAGAACTTCATATGTTTCTAGACCAACTTCCATTGCTCCTTTACTGGCATCGAAACTTTGTGGCTACTACATAATCTTTAGACCAACTTTCGTCCCTTCGAATTCATGCTCAGTACGAAGCAGAAAACTTTATTGAAGAATTCAATGATTTCAAGAATAAAGATTCTGCGTATTGGGATGACTTAGATATTGATGAATTGGAACAAAGATTAAGAGAGGTGGCTTTCGAAACAAAGGCTGAAGAACTCTACTATGAAGTGAGAGCACATCAGCTTATGCAGCCAATGCTAGAAGATTTAGAAGATAGAATAAAGAAAGAACAAAAGTTCATTGATCATTGTTGGATTAAATTTCATGATCTTGTTATTTATTCCATTCCTTATTTTTATGAGCTCGAGTTCATACCAAGATAGGGTCAGCTGATGTAATTGCTCTGCTCTTAATATAAACAAAACTCTTTTTCAATTGTCTTTGTTTGACCCTGTCTTCACTTGTGCTTTTACTTGTGTTTAAAAGTCAACTCAGAGCTCCGAACTCCAAACAATTTCATCCCTTGAATCTGGATTTAATTGTTTTTAAATGAAACACTAAATGAGCCAATTATAAACCTTTCCAATTTGTGGCATAAAGTTTTGGCTGACTTTCAATTGGAAACAATGCTTCGAATCTAGCAATCTTACACTTAAAGCTTGTTTTGACCATAGTCAACATCTAGTCATTGTCATTATTGATTTTGATGTTTTCAAACACCAAATCCCATCCTTAAAGAATCTCAAGTTTTGCTTCGAAGGACATTACCTTTGTTAAAAACCTAAAAACAGGTCTTTAAACTCTTTTAAGTGAAATAAACACTTGAGTATTTTATATTTTGGGTATGGCAACCTACTTCGAAGCTGGCTTCTCTGTTTCGAAGCCGTTTAACTTGGCTTCGAAGCAAAATATCTTACTTCGAAGCTAGTCTTAACAACTGGGCTTTGTTTTTCCCTCCAAAAGCATCAATATTGACAGAAGCTTTTGTATTCGTACTTTTAATACTTAATAGCTCATGTAATATATTTTCAAATGCGAGGGCTTTTAAAACCCTTTTGTTTCGCGTTCTGAAATCACTTGCTCTTCCAATCGCACAAACCCCTCTTATCACCGATCGTCGGCTTCTCTCTACTTCCTTTCCCGAAGAAAAGCATACCGTCAATGGCTTCTCCTTCAGTATCAGTCGTAGAGCGTATAAGCCCATCTGTGGCCTTGAAGAGGATTATCGATGCAGAATGCGAAAAGTACAAAGCTGGGGAGAAGAACGCTATTGATGGACGCATCTTTGTCCCTCGTCGCCATGTGCAATCAGACTATGTGCTTGGGCCCATATTCAAAGAGGTCCTCACTGAACTCCCAGCCTTGTATCCCCGACTAGAAAACCAATGTCTTCTCTATGAAGGTGGTCTTGACTGGAGGAACTGGAGGATAAATCGCCCCCACCGATGCTGGCCCACGGTGAGACCAGAGTGGCAAGAATGGTATGATCGGGTTATTCCTGCTAGGACCCTGGACCTTCAAGAACTCTGCCTTCTCGATACTCTCAGACTGTCTAGGGTAACTATTTCAGAGGACCCTTTCCTTGTTCCTGCTGCCCTATGTTTTTGGAATCCTGTTTTTAACTTTTTCCAATTTAGATGTGGGATGATGTCTCCTAGTGTTCTTGATATTTGCCATTTACTGGGACTATCTCCCATTGGCACCCATTTTGGACCAGATTATCCTGACTTAGCAGTCCCTTTCTCTCTCCCCTCCCTTAACTCATCTTATAGTGATTTCGCTAGGGCTGAGAATAAAAGACAGGGCCCTGTGACTGATAGGGAATTTTTTTCTTTCTTATTGTATTGGCTTTGTAAATTCCTTTTTTGCACTTCCTCTCAGAGAATTATGCCTGAATTTGCCCCTCTTGCCAAAGCCTTTGTTTTACAGAAAAAGGTGGCCTTAGCCCCACATGTTCTAGGGCATGTATATAGAGTCTGCTCCCTTTTTTGTGAGAAGCCCTTAGATGCTAATCAAGGGGGGCCATTCTAGATCCTTCAGTTTTGGCTTTTCGCCTATTTTACTGAATTACAATCCAAATGCCTTAAATTTTCCGAGCCAAACCCTCTTACTCATGGCATAAGGATAGCCAATGCTTCACTTTACCCTTCTACCTTTGCCTTTTACTTTTCTTTCTTTCACCAGCTTCCAGCCTCCCTTCCTACTTACCGCTTTCGTCCCTTCGAACCTTCCATTGGTCCATCTTGGTTGAGGAATTTTGTAAGCGACCAGTCCTGTACTTCACTCATTCACAAGGATATATGGGCTTCCATTCTGATTCCCAGAGAGTTATTTGTCGGGACTTTGAACCCAAAGGCCTACAAATGCATTGCCGAACCTTACTGTCCAGCTCAGTTTGCTAGACAATTTGGCCTCACACAAGGAGTCCCAATACCTCTCTGTAGCAATACAAATCTCAGCCTTACCAGAAGGGATTTGAAAGTTAGGAAATCCAGGCTAGAAGAGGCAACTTTGAAATTTGTAGATGACTTAGCCACCTTTGAATACACCACTTTCATTCCTCAAGGTACCGTGTTGAAGAGGTACCAAAATTGGTGGGTGACTAACATGGAGATTTATTTGGCCATTCCACCTTTAAGCCTACTAACAGTGTTAGATGTAACCAAGCCCAAAGAAACTGGGGAGGTCACTTCTTCTACTGTTTCAGAATCAGCACATGCTGCTCCTGCTGCTTCAATTCCTTCCAGAGTCACTCGCTGTAATAACCCTCACCACTGATTACCGTTAAACGTTGATTACCGATAACTGAATTGATTATGACTGATAACTTAACTGATTATGACTGATAATCGAACTGAATGAAATACTGAACTGACTGATTGAAATTTGAAACTGAAGTGATTGAGTATATTTGTTTAAATTGCATTCTATCTGTTTGACTGTATGATTATCTGTTCATGCTTATATGTTTAAACTGCTAATTGAAGGCCTTATCGGCGGCCGAATTGGAAATTGATTAGTGTTCTAGGATCCTCATAATTAATGTGATTTTATGGTATAATTATTTGAAAACTGATTAGGTATGATTAAATTAGATTAAATATTGATTAATTGCAATAGTTGGCCTTATCTACCAAACTGACCCTAGTGATCCACTATCTCACACATATGAGAGCCTTACATTTGATTAAAACAACATTTCATCAGCCTTGTGTTGCCTCAACCGACCAAGAAGAGAGTTAGAGAGAGAGAGAATTGTTCTTGTTGATTCATCTTGAGTTGCTTGAAGAATTGAAGTATAGGTTGCTAATTTGAGCTTCTAGTCTTGCATTGGAGACCTAAGGTAGAGTAACTACCCTTTTGTTCTTAAGTTTAAGTGATTCTTGCATGATTTATAGCAAATTGTAGCCTTGAGCCAAGTTATGGCTCTTACATGTTGAATTAAAGCTCACTCCTTGCATGCATGTTTGTATTGTAGATGTTGAGTTGTTTTCATGGCAAAATGTTGCATGCATGTTCACAAATATGTTTAAGGCCATGATTTCATCATGTTTTGAAAAGAATTGGCTCCTTAGTGCATCAATTGGAGCTTCAAAATGGTTTGAATTCATGCATGTTTGCATGTTCTTCATGTTCTTGAAAATGGTTTGAAATTGGTTTTGAATTAAACACCCTTGGGCTTTGATATCTTAAAATTGAGCTTTGAACCATGATATTCTATATGTTTACAAGTGTTTTCTGGAATTTCAGCCCAAGAGGTCGAGTTTTGATGCATTTTGGCTTGAGTTTTAGCTTGGAGGTGCAATCTGGAATTCCCAGATTTTGCACTCCCGCTCGAGCGGGGAACTTGGAGCTCGAGCGGATAATCCGAGCATCCAGCATCTCTCGGCACTGTTTTACAGTCCGCTCGAGCAGAGGATTGGGCGCTCGAGCGGAGTCATGTGTCTCAAGCTCGAGCGGGAGTCGAGCGGAGATTTGACCCATCCAGTACTTTTACAGTACGCTCGAGCGGGAAAGTTTACGCTCGAGCGTGTACCTTTGTTGCATGACCGCTCGAGCGGGGAAACCTGCGCTCGAGCGGGACTCTGTTTTTCTGAAAATTCTGAAACTGTTTTCTGATCCCATCTTTGCATCCTCATCCCATTCTAGGCATTATTAGGCCTAGTTTAAGACATCTTAATGAGGATATAGATGTAGAACACACCGAGGCAAGTTAGGGATTAAGTTATGCTATTTCTCAACTGTGTAGCTTAGTGTGTGTTCAATCTGTTAACTATGTAGGGTTGGCGACTGGAGAGACACGCTCTAGCATACTGTAGCCCAAACTCTGTGAGTAACGATTGTGTAAAGATATGTTCATAAATGAATATTTTCTGAACAAATGAACTGTACTTGTTAACTGAATGAATGTATGTCCTATATTCTGAACTGTATTGTGGCATCCTTAGCACCTACTGTTTACTGTTACTGTGACAGAAATCTCTGTCGGTTCCCTTGGTGGAACCACTACTGTTTACTGACTGATGGCCATCATTACTGCTCGGTCTTTTAAGACCTACTGTTTACTGTACTGTTAGGCTAATGGATGTACCGCATATGACTGTACTGACTGAACAACTGAACTGCTGCTTAAATGAACTGTTTTCATTACTGTAAGGACATTCATTCTCAACCTCTTCACGCATTATGTTATTCACTGGGCTTTAGCTCACTGCTCATTTATATATGTAGGTGTACAGGCACCAGACCGCAGCTAGAAGCATCAAGGTTACTCCAGTTTTGTCAAGCCAGCCTATGTGCCTCACTGCGAGGTTCCGAGCCTATTGTATTAAGGCTTAGGGGCGTTTTACGAATTCCCCTTCTGTACCGTCCTACTGTTCTGTATAGACTGAATGTTTTCTGTACTGTTATGCAGGGATTGAGTCCTTAGTTATAAATGATTGTAAATGTTGTATGTACTGTTCTGTACTGTTCATGTATAAATGTATGGAAAGTCTTTTTGCATACAGACTGTCACAGCTCAATGGACATTATTTATTTACTGTATTGGCTTCCGCCAGGCCCTGTACTCTGTTTTACTGTATTACTGTTCTGCAGGCCTTCGGCCGGTTACGGTGCTAAACCCATAGGGCCGGGTTTGGGTCGTGACAGAGTGGTATCAGAGCGATACTTAACCACGAGTTATACCGCACACACGTGTCCAAATGAGCTATAGGGTGTCCTAGAAAGTAATTAGGGCATCTCATGAGCATGAAAAGTTTGTGGCTATGTTATGACTGAATATCTGCTAATGTGTTAAACTGTAAAACAAATGACTGCTTATGTTTAAAACTGTTATAACTGCTTATAGTGAAATGGACAATGCAAATGAACCTGAATCCTCGTCTACCGAGGCAAGAATGGAAAGAATGATAGAACTGATAACGGTTAGACTGGAACAACAACAGAACCAACAGCCCCCACCTCCTCCTCCTCCGGTTCAACCGGAGCCTAATGCGAATGTGAATGATGGGGATATTATTGCTCTCACCCATAAATTCAGCAAGATGAAACCGCCATCCTTTCAGGGAGGACTAGAACCACTAAAGGCTGAAGCTTGGGTGCTTGAAACAGAAAAATTATTTTAAGTGTTTCCGTGCTCGGAAGCGAATAAGGTATTGTTAGTTACCTTCACCCTTCAAGAAGAAGCCAGAAGGTGGTGGATGTTGATCCGCGGTACCAATACTGTTACGACTTGGGCTCAGTTCAAGGAGTCCTTCTTTGAAAAGTACTTCCCACAGTGTGTCAGGGATAGGAAAGTGACTGAATTCGAACAACTGAAACAGGGCACCACGTCTGTTGCCGAATATGAAACCAAATTTACTGAACTTGCCCGTTATGCACCACATATGGTGGATACTGAGTATAAGAAGGCCAGAAAATTTGAAGGCGGCCTTAGTGTTGCAATTCTTGACCGAATAAATGTTTTGAAATTACCAACTTTTGTGGGTGTTCTCGACCGGGCATTGATGGCCGAGTCGAACATTGCAGCAGTGAAACAATCTGAAACACCAACGACTGAATGGCATGGAAAAAGGCAGAGTTTCAAATTTAAAAAAGGCAAGCACAACCCAGCCAACAAGAAACAGAATACGGGGTTGACAACTAGCCCCAGCCAAGGGAGTGGTTTCATACCACCCTGTTCTGAATGTGGCAAGAAGCACAAAGGGGTTTGCTACAGAATATCTGGAGCCTGTTACAGGTGGGGCAAGGTGGCCCACATGGTAAAAGACTGCCCCTCTGCCCCACAAGCCAGTAGTAAAGCTGCACCAAGCGCAGCAGCATCAACTGTAGCACCAAAGCCTAACCCCAGAGCTACCGGGAAAGAGCCCATGAGGCAGGGCCGAGTGTTCGCCCTAGTACCGGGAGACGTGCAAAATACTGAGACCGTTGTGTCAGGTATCCTCTCTATCTGTACACAAAATGCATATGTATTGATTGATTCGGGGTCTACGCATTCTTATGTATCATATGCTTTTTCACGGAAATTGGATAGACCCTTAGAGCCTATGAACTATCTGCTAGCCGTATCATCACCCATAGGGGGATCTATGACATGTGCTTATATGTACCCCGCATGTGAAATTATTGTTGGGGATATGCATCTGTTTATTGATTTACTGCCATTGAACATTGATCATTTTGATGTCATATTGGGAATGGACTGGTTAACAAAATATCATGCCACTATTGACTGTGTAACGAAACAAGTAGTTTTCCGTCCACCTGGTCTACCTGAATTTGTGTTTAATGGGGTTGGAGTAGTACCTCCCCCGTATCTGATTTCATCTGTGAAAGCTGTTAAACTGATTAGAAAGGGGTGTAAAGGGTATCTGTGTTCTGTAGTGACTGTGTCTACTGATGATAATGCTAATGTGAACTGTATTCCTATAGTCAGAGAATTCCCAGATGTTTTTCCAGACAATTTGCCAGGGGATTTGACGGACAGGGAGATTGAATTTACCGTTGATGTAATTCCCGGAACACAACCAGTTTCTAAAGCTCCTTACAGAATGGCTCCAACTGAACTGAAGGAATTGAAAGTGCAATTGCAAGAACTTTTAGACAAGAAGTTTATCAGACCTAGTACTTCACCGTGGGGCGCACCGGTTTTGTTTGTAAAGAAGAAAGACGGCTCACTGAGACTGTGCATTGATTGCCGTGAATTGAACAAGGTAACTGTGAAGAATAAATACCCATTGCCACGTATTGATGATTTATTTGATCAGTTACAGGGTGCACAAATATTTTCCAAGATTGATCTCAGATCGGGATACCATCAACTGAAGGTTAAACCGGAAGACATTGATAAAACTGCTTTTAGAACGAGGTATGGACATTATGAATTTTTAGTTATGCCTTTTGGAGTCACGAATGCACCAGCTGCTTTTATGGACCTCATGAACAGAATTTTTAAACCATACCTTGATGACTTTATTGTTGTATTTATTGATGACATATTGATTTACTCCAAAAGTATAGAACAGCATGAACATCATCTGAGACTTGCCCTACAAACCTTAAGAGAACAGAAACTGTATGCTAAACTGTCTAAATGTGAATTTTGGCTTGACCATGTTATGTTTTTGGGGCATGTTGTTAGCAAAGATGGAATTTCTGTTGATCCGCAGAAAATTGAAGCTGTAGTGAACTGGCCTAGACCAACAAATGTGACTGAAGTCCGAAGCTTTTTGGGATTGGCTGGATACTACAGAAGGTTTGTTAAAGATTTTTCCAAAATTGCCCTACCATTGACCCAACTGACTCAGAAAGGGATATCATTTGACTGGACTGACCAAAGAGAATCTGCTTTCCAAGAGTTGAAAACCCGACTCGTGACTGCACCAGTTTTGACTTTACCCTCAGGTACGGATGGTTACACTGTATTTAGTGATGCTTCTCATAAGGGTTTGGGGTGTGTTTTAATGCAGAATGGGAGAGTTATTGCTTATGCTTCCCGACAACTGAGACCACATGAAAAGAACTACCCGACCCATGATCTGGAACTTGCTGCAGTAGTATTTGCACTAAAAATCTGGCGTCACTACCTGTACGGGGTAACATGTGAAGTATATACCGATCACAAGAGTTTAAAGTATTTATTCACACAGAAAGAACTGAACATGAGACAGCGGAGATGGCTAGAACTGATAAAGGACTATGACCTACAGATCTTGTATCACCTGGGAAAAGCCAATACCGTTGCCGATGCACTGAGCCGGAAATCGATTGGAACCTTGGCATGTTTGCTTACCGGACAGAAAGAGTTGCTTTGTGACCTTGAAAACTCTGAAATTGAAATTGTTTTACGAGAACAAGGTGGAACCTTAGCTGCTATTTCTGCCCAACCGGCACTGATTGAAGAGATTAAAGAAAAACAGCAACTGGATGACTTCTTGAAAAGGATCATCGAAGAAATGGAATCCAAACCGAGACCGGGATTCAAATTTGAGAATAATGTACTGAAGTTTCAAGAAAGACTGTGTGTACCGAATGATACTGAACTGAAAAGAAGAGTTCTGCAAGAAGGCCACAATTCGAAATTATCTATCCACCCGGGGAATACGAAAATGTACCAAGATCTAAAACAGAATTTCTGGTGGCCAGGAATGAAGAAAGAAATTGCTGATTTTGTATCCAAATGTCTTCATTGCCAACAGGTCAAAGCTGAACATCAACAACCTGCCGGACTATTGCAACCCCTACCCATACCAGAGTGGAAATGGGAGCATATCACGATGGATTTTATCGTTGGGTTACCTCGCTCCAGAAAAGGTATGGATTCAATTTGGGTTATTGTTGATAGACTTGATAACCAAATCTGCTCCTTCTTACCTGTCAAAACACTTTATAATGCGGACAAATTGGCTGTATCTATTTGAGAATTGTAAACTTGCATGGAGTGCCTGTGGTCTATTGTTTCTGACAGGATTCGAAGTTTACATCGAGTTTTGGCAAAGCTACAGACTGCATTGGGTACTGAACTGAGACTGAGTAGTGCCTATCATCCTCAGACAGATGGCCATCAGAAAGGACCATCCAAACTCTGGAGGATTTACTGAGAATGTGTGTCCTTGATTTTCGGGATACTGGAGAAAGTCATTCTGCCATTAGTTGAATTCGCCTACAACAACAGGCTACCATTCGAGTATTGGATATGCGCTTTTGAGGCATTAGCAAGAAAAGTAGATCTCGATTTGCTGGGCAGAAGTTGGAGACGGGCCGTTACTTGGGCCCGAGATTGTGTATGAAAACAACTGAAAAGGTGAAACTGATACAACAGAGACTGAAAAACTGCGCCAGAGCAGACAAAAGAGTTATGCAGATGTTAGAAGACGAGACCGAGAATATGAAGTGGGTGATCACGTTTTTGTGAAAGTGACACCGATGAAAGGCCAGACTCGTTTTGGAGTCAAAAGCAAGTTGCGCCGAGAATATGTCGGACCGTATGAGATTATGTGAAAAATCAATCCGTGGCGTATCAAGTTGCGCTTCCTCCTGAAATGGAGCACATGCATAATGTTTTCCACATTTCGATGTTAAGGATTATCTCCGGGATCCCTTCCATGTAATTGAGCCTACTCGGGTAGTGTTGAGTGACGACTACACTTACGAGGAACGGCCTATACAGTTGTTAACAGACGGATCAAGAAACTGAGGAACAAAAGAATTCCGCTAGTGAAAGTTGATTGCAGAACCATGGTGGTGTGTATGCACTTGGGAAAGGAAAGATGACATGGCCAGAAGATATCCTGACCTGTTTCCACTGAATCCTGTTTTCTTCCAGAATGAAGGTTACTCCGAGTTTAGAGGACTAAACTCTTTATAAGGAGGGGAGACTGTAATAACCCTCACCACTGATTACCGTAAAACGTTGATTACCCGATAACTGAATTGATTATGACTGATAACTTAACTGATTATGACTGATAATCGAACTGAATGAAATACTGAACTGACTGATTGAAATTTGAAACTGAAGTGATTGAGTATATTTGTTTAATTTGCATTCTATCTGTTTGACTGTATGATTATCTGTTCATGCTTATATGTTTAAACTGCTAATTGAAGGCCTTATCGGCGGCCGAATTGGAATTGATTAGTGTTCTAGGATCCTCATATTAATGTGATTTTAATGTATATAATTATTTGAAAACTGATTAGGTATGATATAATAATTAGATTAATATTGATTAATTGCAATAGTTTGGCCTTATCTACCAAACTGACCCTAGTGATCCACTATCTCACAACATATGAGAGCCTTACATTTGATTAAAACAACATTTCATCAGCCTTGGTTGCCTCAACCGACCAAGAAGAGAGTTAGAGAGAGAGAGAATTGTTCTTGTTGATTCATCTTGAGTTGCTTGAAGAATTGAAGTATAGGTTGCTAATTTGAGCTTCTAGTCTTGCATTGGAGACCTAAGGTAGAGTAACTACCCTTTTGTTCTTAAGTTTAAAGTGATTCTTGCATGATTTATAGCAAATTGTAGCCTTGAGCCAAGTTATGGCTCTTACATGTTGAATTAAAGCTCACTCCTGCATGCATGTTTGTATTGTAGATGTTGAGTTGTTTTCATGGCAAAATGTTGCATGCATGTTCCAAATATGTTAAGGCCATGATTTTCATCATGTTTTGAAAAGAATTGGCTCCTTAGTGCATCAATTGGAGCTTCAAAATGGTTTGAATTCATGCATGTTTGCATGTTCTTCATGTTCTTGAAAATGGTTTGAAATTGGTTTTGAATTAAACACCCTTGGCTTTGATATCTTAAAATTGAGCTTTGAACCATGATATTCTATATGTTTACAAGTGTTTTCTGGAATTTCAGCCCAAGAGGTCGAGTTTTGATGCATTTTGGCTTGAGTTTGTCTTGGAGGTGCAATCTGGAATTCCCAGATTTTGCACTCCGCTCGAGCGGGGAACTTGGAGCTCGAGCGGATAATCCGAGCATCCAGCATCTCTCGGCACTGTTTTAACAGTCCGCTCGAGCAGAGGATTGGGGCGCTCGAGCGAGTCATGTGTCTCAAGCTGCGAGCGGGAGTCGAGCAGAGATTTCACCCATCCAGTACTTTTATAGTACGCTCGAGCGGGAAGTTTACGCTCGAGCGTGTACCTTTGTTGCATGACCGCTCGAGCGGGGAAACCTGCGCTCGAGCGGGACTCTGTTTCTCTGAAAATTCTGAAACTGTTTTCTGATCCCATCTTTGCATCCTCATCCCATTCTACTGGCATTATTAGGCCTAGTTTAAGACATCTTAATGAGGATATAGATGTAGAACACACCGAGGCAAGTAGGGATTAAGTTGGCTATTTCTCAACTGTGTAGCTTGTGTGTGTTCAATCTGTTAACTATGTAGGGTTGGCGACTGGAGAGACGCGCTCTAGCATACTGTAGCCCAAACTCTGTGAGTAACGATTGTGTAAAGATATGTTCATAAATGAATATTTTCTGAACAAATGAACTGTACTGTTTTCTGAACTGATTACTGGTAACTGAATGAATGTATGTCCTATATTCTGAACTGTATTGTGGCATCCTTAGCACCTACTGTTTACTGTTACTGTTACAGAGATCTCTGTCGGTTCCCTCGTGGAGCTACTACTGTTTGCTGACTGATGGCCATCATTATTGTTCGGTCTTTTAAGACCTACTGTTTACTGTACTGTTATGCTAATGGATGTACCGCATATGACTGTACTGACTGAACAACTGAACTACTGTTTAAATGAACTGTTTTCATTACTGTAAGGACATTCATTCTCAACCTCTTTACGCATTATGTTATTCACTGGGCTTTAGCTCACTGCTCATTTATATATGTAGGTGTACAGGCACCAGACCGTAGCTAGAAGCATCAGGGTTACTCCAGTTTTGTCAAGCTAGCCTATGTGCCTCACTGCGAGGTTCCGAGCCTATTGTATTAAGGCTTAGGGGCGTTTTACGAATTCCCCTTCTGTACCGTCCTACTGTTCTGTATAGACTGAATGTTTTCTATACTGTTATGCAGGGATTGAGTCCCTAGTTATAAATGATTGTAAATGTTGTATGTACTGTTCTGTACTGTTCATGTATAAATGTATGGAAAGTCTTTTTGCATACAAACTGTCACAGCTCAATGGACATTATTTATTTACTGTATTGGCTTCCGTCAGGCCCTGTACTCTGTTTTACTGTATTACTGTTCTGCAGGCCTTCGGTAATCTCGGATTACTGGCCGGTTACGGTGCTAAACCCATAGGGCCGGGTTTGGGTCGTGACACTCGGGCTGCCTCGAAGAAAGGTATACCCTTGTCTCTTCTCCTTTTGTCTTTCATAATGCATTTTGCCTTATCTTTAATTCTTCTTTTGTGGAGGTGGTCAATCACAAAAGAAAAGGAACCTTTTTGAACTCGAAAAGGGAACATCCAATATTCAAGGGGAAGAAAAGGAAGAATCAGATGACGAGGAAGGGTTATTTTTGAAAAGAAAGAAGAAGGCGATCGTCTTTTCATCCGACTCGGTAACTGCCAGAGAGTCAGAATATGAATTCATCTCTTTGGAATCTAGATCGCAGCCTGAAGAACTTGAGGGAAAAGTTGAGAAAGAAATTGAGAAAGAGCAGACCCTGCCAATACTGAGGAAAAGGAAAGAAAGGTGACTGTCTCTCCTTCCGATATGGTCGAAGACTCTGATTCTGAGACAATTGCCAAAGCCATAGAGAGGAGAAAAAAGATGTCTGCTTCCGCTCCTATCTCAGTCGAAGATACCATCTATGAAACAGCCGTCAAGACAATAGAGCAAGAACATCCTAAAGCCATGATTGTCTTTGAGAGAGCTGAGAAGAGACGGCAGCAACAGTTTCTGAGAGACGAACCTGCTGCTGCTGACATACTACAAAGGGAAACTGTAAGAAGGCAACAAACTGCCAGAGATTACATCCTTCGCAGTTCCCCCATTATCGCCGATACTTCTGGAGCAGGTAATTTTATGCTTTTGCGATTTTTCTTTTGTTAACCTTTGGTATCGAGGTTTAACATTGCCTTACATTTCTTCCTCTTGCAGCGGCAACTTCTGAGTTCATCTTTCCGATGAGATCTCTCTCAGTTTCATTCGAGGTAGATCAGATGCAGGATGTAGGGACTACTCAGACCATACTTCCACTTTTAGGGTCTACATTTTCTACACTTTTCCTGAGGCCAAACATTCCTGCACCTTTTCCTCTTGGTTTGGCTCCCTATCTTTCTTACTTGACTCTTGACTTTCCTCAATTTACTTATTTACCGAGTCTTGCTCCTCTCTCTCCATCCAAGGAGACTCCAAGTGCTACCTTGTCTTTGATGGGTGCTGACAGCTCTCCAATTCGTGACTTACTACCTTTACCTAGCTCTAGCCCTCCTTCTCTTGATTCATTGGTGACTAGGACCATGGAGACCATCAAAGATGCTCCACCCATTTCTCCTATTGCTATGCAATCTTCTGTGTCTCCCATGGCAACTCTCTCTGCTCCCCTCATGTCTACTGATGAGATTGATATTTTTGAAGCAAGATTAGCTAGTCTTTTTGACATCACTTCTACTTCTCCAACATTTGATGAGGAGGCTGAGCCATTAGTTTTAGCTGATTCTTTGCTGGAAATTTTCGAGAGCTCTCCTTCCTCCAGCAACCAACCTTCTGTGCCTTCGATAGACTTGGACACCTGTCTAGACCTGCTAATTTCTTTTTCGAGAATTCCCTTCGAGGCTCTATAGCGATCCCGGGTTTACCCTTGTTGTACAGTGACCCGGACATGTGTCCGTGGTTGTGGGTAGTTGTTTATTATCTTGTTTGCATCCTTTTTACTTCGTATTTGAGTTATAGGATGTGTTGGGCAGGTTTGTTACAGGTTGGTTGAGTTTAGAAACCAAAGCTAGTTGCCCAGATTTTGGCTTGTCCGCTCGAGCGGAGGTTTGGGCGCTCGAGCGGGGAATACACCCATCCAGTTTTTCTTGTGCAGTATTGTACGCTCGAGCGTGGGTTTGGCCGCTCGAGCGGGGTTGTGTGAGTTCCGCTCGAGCGTAAGAGTTGGGAGCTCGAGCGGAGACCTGGCTCTGTAAAAAGTGCTGGGAGAGTGCATTCTGCGCTCGAGCGGAAGTCTGTGAGTTACGCTCGAGCGGAGTGTTTTACGCTCGAGCGGACCGGCTGGGTTTTAACTCCGTGTCTTGACTTTTCAAATCACTTTTTCACTTTCTCTTCTCTCTCCTACTTTTCCAAAAACACCATTGTTGAGCCTCTCACTCTAGATACTACCTTCTCTCTAGGTATTGATCTAGTAGGAGTGATTTGCTCACCTTTGGCCTTTACAAAAAGGTTGTTGATCGTCGAGGGCTACCTTTTAATCTGAAAATTTCGAGTTTGGGAGCATGTTGGGTTTTGTCATCTTTTCCTTTGGGGCTCCGAATTTGAGGTAGGGATATCCTACTCCTCTCTATGGATTTTGTCTTTAAATTTTGGTATTTTGAGATGTTGGGCTTGGTTTGGTAATTTTGTGAAAGGTTGGGACTTTGTGTAATTTTACAAAAGTTGGGGTTTTATTCATAATAAACAAATGGATTTAAAGGATATAGAGAAATGGAATGAATATTAAATCATTGACGAAAATGGGACCTAAGGGTTGAAATGTTAAATATGGGAATTGACCTAATTACATTGTTTAATTAATTGGGATAATTAATTGAAAATGAGGAATGAAGAAAATGAAATGTTGATTGAATATCCATTGTGCATTTATTTCCTGTTAGAAATAACTGCTTTGGGCTATCGTGGGGATAGTCGTGATTGTTGTAGACAATGCATGATGATTAGGCAAACGGAAACTAATCAATGGAATGTGTCATAGAATTTGACGTTGATAGAATACATTAACTGTATGTATTGAGTGATTGTATATTAGAACCATGTGTTTGTATACGTTATGAGTAGAGGAGGAGATGGGGGATGACCAAGGTGACCAGAGGGGAACGGTAAGACCGCTATCCAGTTTGGCTCGTTTCCCCAAGTATCAGTGAACATGGTACACATTCTACCACAGGAAATTCCAAGCTGAGATAGAACAAGAGGGACAGAAGCTGATCCAATTCCGATCTCTCAGTGAAGATTCACAAAGCAGTATGGTACAAGATAATTTTCGAAATGGTCACCCCAATGGGAAGCTGATATGAGAAGCGAGGAAAGTGGTAAGCATTAAACCTCTATCGTATCCATATCGAGTATCCCCGAATGTCCATGAGCGCAGCATGTTAAGCTTTGGTACATTAAGGCTTCTCGATGCGGGTTCAGTAAACCGAGTCTTGGTGGATAATGGAGCGAGCGGTGAACTTATTACCGAAATCCTCCTTGAAGAAATTCAGGGAAGAGAATCCGGCGTTGATCCCAACCAGGTAGAACCATCCGCTGGTTTTGCCGGAGACAAGCGAATGGCCCAGGAATTCTACCATCAACCTTAGTGTGGGAACCAAGGATGCATGACGGGTTTTTTCGTCATCGATAGCAATGCGAAGTACAGATGTCTTACTTGGTAGAGATTGGATCCCACACTAATAAATTGTTGCTTCCTCTTTGCAATCAAAGATGATAAGTGGCTCTAGCAATGGGAAGACGGAGGAAATTAATGCAGATTCTCACCTTATGTAACTGTGCAGTTTCGCAAAGCCAAGTTGTATATTGAATGGCGTGGCACCGCTCCAGTATCACTGATGAATTCCGACTGGCTTCAGCCGAGATAACGGCGATGAGCGAAGTTAGCACAACTGAAGCATTTAGTCCGGACGAGTGCTGGTGAAGAGCTAGTGGTAAAGATGCAATGATGCCTGGTTATAGGCAGCAAGATGAAGCACCAGAAGCCAGGTCTTTGGCTTTAATCAAGTTTTCAATATTGGAATAAAGTCAATAGTCCAGAAAGTTCGAGAGCAAGAGGAAGAAAATCATGGACGATTGGCTACCAGTGGGGAGCAGCAACAAGCCAGAGTTTTGACCCTTGATAAATACTGTGCATTGGACATAGAAACAAAAGTCCAAGAAATACAGGAAGAAGAAACCTTGTGGACAGATTTTGTCTTGTGAGGAGGAGAATAAAGAAGAGGAATCAAAGAGCCTGGAAGCAGAACACAGTAAAGGAGATTTCTGCGAAGACAGAGAAGATCAAAGAAAGAGTTCCAGTAAGTACTCAGATGCAAGACCCTTAGAAGAAATAAACTTAGGGGAAGATTCTGTACAACAACCCACATTTTATATAAGTGCTTGGTTGAGTTCTCTTGAGTAGGGGTACCAGTTATTGGTTATTCTGAGAAGATTAGATAAAGATTGTTTTGCATGGGTCATACAATGAACTACAGGATTGGATAGGTCATTAGTGGAACATAGGCTTCCCATGAAGCCTAATTTTCAAGCCATACAAACAAAAACCAAGAAGAATGGGTTCAGAAGTGATCCAGAAAGTCAAGGAAGAAATTCTTAGACTACTCAAGGCAGGCTTTATCAGAACAGCCAGGTATGTTGAGTGGTTATCTAATATTGTAACCTGTAGTCAAGAAAAATTGCAAAATGAGAGTAGCACTTGATTGTTAGAAACTTTAAATTGCAACTCCAAAAGATGATATTCCTATGCCTATAGTAGATCTGTTGGTGGATAGCTCAGCAGGTCATCACATTTTATCAATGATGGATGGGACACTCAGGCTATAACCAAATCTGCATTGCGGAGGGAAGATGTTCACAAGACAGCATTTAGATCTGCCCTGGGAATATTGGGACCTTCGAATGGGTTAAGATGCCGTGTTGGGCCTGAAAGAATGCTGGGCCACATATCAGAGGGCTATGACACTATCTTTCATGACCTATGGTGGGTATTTAGAATGTATAATTGACGAAATTTGTGGTTAAATTCCCAATCAATGGAGGAACATTTGTTTCACCTAGAGGCGCCTTTGAAAGAATGAGAAGGTCAAATTGAAGCTTAATCCTCTTAAGTGTGCTTTTGGCGTACCATCTGGAAACTTCTTGGTCTATGTAGTACACAAGAAAGGAATACAGACCCCATCAAGTAAGAAAAGAATTACAAAAGTTCCTGGTCAGGTTAATTTTCTTCGAAGATTCATTTCTAACACTGCAGGAAAACTAAAATTTTTTCTTCTTTATTAAGCTGAAGATGAAAAGGAATTTGTGTGGACAACGGAGCATCAAAGTGCTTTCGATGGAATCAAAGCCTACTTGGCCAACCCTCCAGTATTGATGCCACCAAATGGCGTTAAGCCTTTGAAGTGTACATAGCCGCAGCAGAAGATTCATTGGGAGCTTTCTTGGCCCAAGACAATGAGGAAGGAAGGAGCAGGCCTGTTTATTACCTTTAGTAGGTTTTTAAATCTTGCGAATGTAAATATTCAGCTGTAGAAAAGCTTTGCCTTGCATTGTATTTTGCTGTAATGAAATTAAGATATTTACCTTTTGCCTACAACTGTCTTGGTAATTGCAACCACAGATTTGGTTAAATACATGTTATCTAGACCTATGTTGAGGGGAAGAATTGGCAAATGGTTTAGCCCTGTCAGAATTTCACTTAGAATATGTGCCCCAAAGGCAGTGAAAGGACAAGTTTTAGCTAATTTTTTGCAGACCATCAATCTCAAACAGAGAGTCAAGAAATAAAGGAACTCAGTATGGTAGTGTCGAGCCATGGCAAATGTGGTTCGATGGATCGAAAGCCAATGGCCTAATTGGAATTGGATAGTAATCAAGTCCACACAAGGAATTGAAACCACACATCGTTTCAGAATAGATGAAACTGCTTTGTTCTAATAATCAAGCTGAATATGAAGCTTTTGATAGTAGGATTGGAAAATTCTTATTGGATTACAAGTACATGCATTTGACATATTTGGAGATTCCCAATTGGTCGCTTAACCAAGTAAAAGGGATTTTCAAGTGTCAAAGTATAAAGTATGATGCCATATTATGTTTGTCGCATTACATTTGCTCTCTCAATTTTGAAATAGTAAATGTAACTTATGTCCCGAGATCCTTGAAAATAGAGCTAACGATGTGGCGCAAGAAAGCTTCGAATTTCAAGAGTAAAGATGCTACCCATTGGGATGTAAGCCAAACGACATACCAAAAACCTATACCTCCTTTAAGTAAAAGAACATGGTCCTAGAATCAATTATAATAATCTATAGGAACAGGATTGGAGACATCCAATAATACAATACTTGGCTGGCCCATCCTCGAAAGCCTGCAGAAGAGTTAAATTGCAATCTTGCAATATATCATATACAACAATGATCTCTAACAAAAGAGGAGAGATTGTCTTGTTAGAATGTTTAGGGCCAAAAGAAGCATTAACAGCTATGGCTTGAAGTTCACGAAGGTATCTGTGGTGCACATCAGCCTGGTGTAAAAATGAGATGGCTGCTTCGAAGACATTTCCTATTATTGGCCGACTATTCCTTAAAGATTGCATAGGAAATGCAAAGGGCTGCCAGGCATGTCAAAAGCATGGTACAAATAAGGCATGTGCCCATAACTGATCTACATGCAGTAGTAAAGCCTTGGCCATTTAGAGGATGGGCCATGGATATGATGGGGAAAATACACCCTCCCTCTTCGAAGCATATGTTTTATTTTGGTTCACTGATTATTTCACAAATGGGTCGAAGCCAAACCATATATAAAGCTGTAGATCAGACGGAGGTTATTGGGTTCATTAAAGATTTGATCCATAGATTTGGCATCCCACAAACGATAACGGCTCGATAATGGGACTGTTTTTTATGGGGAAAATGGTAAAGTCTTTTGTGGCTGAGTTCGGGATTAGCCTTTGAATTCCACTCCATATTACGCACAAGCCAATGGTCAAGCTGAGTCATCTAACAAGTCCTTAAAAAAGGGAATACAAAAAGGTTGTGGAAGATAATCCGAGAGATTGGCACACTTATTGTTAGATGTATTGTGGGCTTATAGAACTTCCCCAAGGTCAAGCACAGGAGTCACTCCTTATGCCTTGGTTATGGGCATGATGTGCAATGTTACCAGTGGAGATCAATGTTAAATCCTTAAGGGTAAGATGCCAAAAACCAGTTGGATCCTGAGCAGTACTATCAAAGTATGTTCTTAGAATTAGAAGATATAGATGAAGCTAGAATCTCATTGAATAGCATTCTCTTTCAGAAGAATAAAGCAGCCAAAAATTATAACAAGGAAAGTCAACACATTGGCTTCGATGAAGGTGATTTGGTGTGGAAGACAGTACTCCCAATAGGGATAGGATTAGAAGCATAGATTTTGGACAAATGGTCACCTAACTGGGAAGGACCATATCAAATTCATAGAGTTTTGCCTTTTGAGCATACCATTTGAAAGATTTAAGTGGTTATGTGCATCCCAAGAATTAATGCCAGCTATTTAAAACCTTATTTTCCAACTATTTGGGAAACACAGGGAATAAAATAAACACTGAGTACAAGAACATAAAATAGTAAACAAGGAAATGTTTTATAAAGAGTCTAGTACATTGTGCCACAAGTGGCCCAAAAATCATTACAATGTTTTTAGCTGTTTTGTACAATAGATTTCATATTGGTAAACGACGAAAATAGTTGAATGCTGTAGCCAATATCTTTCTTTTGATCAGCCAGTCCTGATTGGTGATTTGCAATTTGAGGTCAGTTCGGAGTAAGGCTTGATTCACTGCAGAAAGCTCCTCTTAGTTGAGCTTTCCTCTCCAGCAGTTGAGTTCGGAGTGAGAGGCAGAGGAGTGTTGTTCCTTAAGCGTCGATACTTCAGTATGCACTTGAGAAACAAACTTTGATCTCTGACCAATTTCTCATCTGCGCCCTTGGCAGCATAACAGATGCTGATGTAAAAATCGATGGTAGCTGCTGCCTGGGATAGATGGTTAGAGACATCCATACCAGAACTGCTCAGCAAGTTTGCAGCATTGAAGAACCCATTTTTAATTATAGGCCTTGTAGAGCCTGTAACGCCCTCAAAATAATAACGTTAAACCCATTAAATAAGACATGCATCGATATACAAAAGTTCCACATTCTTTCATTCATGAGAGTTTCATTACATAAGTATTACATGTTAACAACAAAAGCAAAATGCCCTACGGGTTACAGCTTTCCAAGTTAACACTTGTGTTACAACAAAAAGAGTACTAACTCATACACATTAAGCCCTTGGCTTGAAATTACATGTAATACATCAAAAGAAAACGACAAAAAGTATGTCCACTTGGGCTCCCAAAGCTATGTCCTTGGAGGTGGCATGCTACCTGCACCTGAAAATGATATTCCCATATAGGGTGAGCCATAGCCCAGTAGAAATATACTAAACCAACCATGAACAATGACTAAAAGATTAGCAATTTGATAGCTGGCCAACACTGATACATACACATAAATTACACATTTATGCTATACGACTTACGAGTCCAAGTTACCTTTCATTTTCCCTTTTTCAACAGGTAGGCATATAAGCACTACCCACTTCTCAACAGATATGTATAACAACAATATCCACATTCTCAGATATGCAAATAAGCTATATTCCACATTCTACAACAGATATGTATAACAACAATATCCACAGATAAGCATATAAGCTGTATCCACACTTCACAAAGATAAGCATATGAGCTGTATCTACGGAGTTCATCCCCTTTCTTCTCCCAACACTATCCGGTTTAGAGGTACATCCCCTATCTTCCTCTAAACCGCGGAGATACAT
>NW_021025742.1:244162-255975 GCF_004153795.1 Camellia sinensis | reverse complement strand
TCCCTAACATCCTCCATCTCCAAATTGGCCATGTGTTCTGGAGTATTTTTATTTTATGCTAAAAGCTCGTGGAGGGCCTTCTTAGCTTTTTATCAACTAATTTTAAGCGTTAAAAAGTTATACTTAATTAATCAAGTACAAAATTATGTGTTTCCACATGGTATTGCTTATTGGGTTGAACCTGGAAGCATTGTTTGTTGCTATCAAAGTTTAACGGCAAAGCCAATTTCCATGTTCTTATTAGAATATGGACTCCATACACGTTCTAGAGGCGCGGGAAAACTGTAATCCACTAATATCGCCAAATATTGGGTATATTAGTGTGGGGGGTAATGTTGGCTACATATTTTGTAAAAGCCAATTACAGTTCGACACGTGGCAGAATAAGGGTAATAAAGGAAGGTTATTCAAGCCTTCAATCCTGATCGTACACGTGGCAATAGATATTGGTCCTCACGTGATTTGAGTAACACTAGATCAATAACGGGATGCAAGATGACATAGCTTCAACGGTTACTCATATTCAAATTCAAATACGAGAGGGAAACTCAACTGCCAGTAATGGCGTAATGGAGCTACTTGTAAGGAAGCATGATCAGCGATCATGGAGGAGCAGTTCGACGGTTCGAAGTGCAGTTCGAAGGTTATCATTGACGAATATAAATAGCAGGGCAGCCCCCAGAAAAAAGGACGGACTCAGATCATACAAATCAGTCATTTACTTCATATATTTCCTTTTCCAGTCTTTTACATTTCCAGTCTTTAAATACCTGTTCTTTAAATACCTGCACTTTAAATACCCGCACTGCACTTCGATTCATAGGAGTAGCCAACAAGGGTAAACCCGAGATCGCTATAGCGGAGGCTGAGGTGAAAAGATGTTCTAACAGTGCAACAGAGGCATTCTGGCAGCAGAACAATGGGCTTTTTGGGTGGAAATCCGCGCATGCGTGAGCATTCCTCGCTTCTCTAGACTTATTAGTTAGCTTAGTTACTTGTTTCATGTTGTACTCATGTTGTAATTAATTAGTTAATTCTAATTTGTAATTAATTAACTAGTGTAATTAATTAGTTAGTTCCATAGAATAGTTAATTAATTAATTGGTTTTGTAATAACTAGATAATTTCTGTAAGGACTGATTGATCCTTGCTGGCACGCTCACATTCACAAAAATACCCTTCGAAAAGCCAAAAAGCCAACAAATAACTAGCTAGCATAGTTAGTTTATTCGGTTTGTAATAGTTAGTTAATTCGTAGTAATTAGCTTAGCTAGTTAAGTTTATTCGGACCCTCTTGCGCGAGGGCACAATTGTAATAATGTGTATGTGTTCCAACCTCACGTCTTTTTCCCATTTATTTACCTACTTATGATGGTTAGTTTAGGGCATCATGTTTTGTTTAGCATCTCTCATGCCTTGCATCCATTATCTTGCATGCATTGAGCTTGGCGCATTATTCTAACTTGCATTGTTAGTTAATACATTCTTTGAATGCGTGCTTAGACCGCATGCTATCAAATTGATTCATATGCCATATTAGTAGCCGAGCCTAGTAATTGCATATCGTATGTGTTGCAATAGTCACATTGCATAGTTAGGATCATGCCTTTTTATAACTCTGTCATCTTTTTGGGTTTGAAGTACTAGGTGAGTGTAGACGTGCTCGAACGTCTCGAGCTCCGCGCGTGAAATGGCGCGAAAATCCATTTTGTTCATTGAGCTACTACGGTTCAGACTCAATATCACGGTTCTGAATCTAATCTCGCAAAGTGCAATGCAAGACCGATAAATCACCAAAGAGTCCCAATCTGGCGAATCGTTTTGGAAAACTGATTTTCATAAAGAAGTGCCAAACATGGACTGCTTTGCCGGATACAAAGTCGCCACCTAAATGTTTTTGTTTTGGGAAATTTAGGAAACCCTGACTCGTTCCTCAGGCCATGTGTCCATCATCACCAAAGTTGCCTTAGCTTGGGAACTTGGGTACGAGAGGGGAAGGTCATGCAATGAGCACCCCCGCTCGCCTGATCTAAAGATCGGCCTTTACTAACATGATATTTTGTTTTTGAAAATACATGCGTTCTTATTCCGGTTATTAGCTATAATTACTATGTGATGCACACAACACACAAGTATAGACTAGATCACCTAAATTGGAACAAAACATCTCATGTTTGTTTGAAAACGGTTTGAAGGTGCTACTCGCAAGTAGGCTAAGACATGGATTTGCCACCCTCAAGTGGGCTTAGAAAAACATGATTTTGCCACTCTCACGTGGGCTTAAAACTCGCATTTCAATGAATTGTTCCAATTCAAGTAATCCAACCTTCACCCACAGGCATTCAGACAGTTAACACATAAGCAGTTAGCCTTATGGAAAGCATGCTGTCATGTTAACACTCACACTCATGCAAGATGCTAAAGCATAAATGCTTACCTAGTACTTTGAGCCAAAACAACTAGTTAAAAATCATACATGATCGTAGTTTATGTTAAGATGGCTAGTGCAACACATGCAAAATGCAACTAAAAATAGGCTCGGCTATTCTAAAATGGCATATGAGATGCAACTTGATAATCATGCATTCAAGTAGGAATTGAAATACAATGCAGTTAGTATGATGTGCCAAGCCCGGTGCATGCAATACAGATGAATGGATGCAAACATACGAGCATAAGAATGCTAATTGAAACATGACCTAGAACTAACCATCGTAAGCGGTTAAGTAAAAAGGAGAAAGACGTGGGGTTGGAAGACATTCACACACTCACGCACACTTATTACACAATTGTGCCCTCTCGACGGAGGGTTCGAATAAATAATACAAACCAACTAATTAATCAACTACCCTCGCTAATTAATTATTACAAAACTCTTAACTAATTAAGCAAATTAATTAAGTTACAAAACAGTTAAAGCGGCCTCAAGAGGAGGGACAAATGCATGCTCGATCGGCTTCACTCGGAAATCTGTTGCCATGCCCCATGTTGCCTCTGTTTGCACACTTATTCACCTCTGAAAACTGTGAAAATCTCTGTGATGCTTCTGAACCGCCTCATGGATACTCTGAGAGGCCATCGGCCAAAAGATATGGCCATTGGCTAATAACAATGGCCATCGGCCAAATTTATGATATCGGCCAAAAATTGTTAGCCGATCGGCACTGCAGATTGCCAATCGACCATCTCTTCCTGCAGACTGCTCCTTTTACTACAACAGAGGACAAACAAGGGCATGGCAATACATTTGCAAGAAAATGTATTGCACCTACACCCCTTATCATGTTTGAGACTCAAAGGAGTGTAGTGTTCGACCCTCGAGCCATCAATCACGTATTTCGATACATGATGGCCAAAGAGGCCGAATTGCACAAATTAATATGGAATGACTGCACAAAAACACATGAATGCCTCATACTCTATCATGTTGGATCAAGAGTGTCGGCGATTGAGGATTGAGGACGAAACGTCCTTCGGTCCTCGTGTTTGGTTTGACACCCCAAAGCAAACATAATGCGATGTATGCAACATGGAAAAGCTATGCAATGCAACATAAGCATGCCAAATGCAATATGACTCAAACATGCACACAAGGCTAAGGTAAAAAGCATGCCAAATGCAATGCAACCTAAACAAGCATGCAAAATGTAACCTAAACATACAAACATGCATGGCATGCAAAGATGGACAAGCATGCAACAACATGCAAACTAGCAAGCATGCAGCAACATGCAAAGATGGACTTAAACCAAAACGGGTAGGCCTCAGCCATGCCCAAATTAGTGGCCAAAATGTAACGAAAATGAAGACAAAAGCACATACAAACATGCATACACTTCGGTTCACAAACAAGGCATGAAGATACAAACTCTTAAGAGCACTTAAAGAGTGAAAAGTGTGGACATGTGACAAGCATCATAAGCTCTGAAATCATGCATGGAATGGTGCCAAACCATCCAAACTACACAAGTATGGCATGCAAGAGGCTCAAAACTTGAAGCTAGCAAAAGGGACTTGCACTAAGGCTATGCAAAACATGAAGCAAGTGGCAAGTACAACCCAAAACAGTCCTAGATCATGCCAAAATGAGTCTAAAACAAGCACGGAGCAAGCCAAAACAAGCCAACCTGAAGGGCATTAGGCATGATACATACAAGGCCAATAAGGGGTATTACACTATACCTATTAAGACCAAGCATGGCATGACTTAACCAATGAAAAATAGAGTTATGGCATGTCAAAATAAGCCCAAAAACCCACTTGGGATGGCATCCCAAAAGCCTAAGCATGGAGGCATGTACAGTGATCCATTCATGAGGCATAAAACACCAACTCTTCAAAGCATCAAAAGGGTGACAAATGCAAGTGTATGATTACACTACATGGACTAAAATCACATATGGAATGATGCCAAATCATGAAAATGGTCAAAGCAATGCATGCTAATGACTTGGAAACTCAAAACCAACAAGCTAGATTGAACCAAGGCTATACAAAACAGTGCATGTATGACTAAAACAACAAGAAACAGAGCTCAAGCATGGTAAAATATGACTAAAAACTTCTTTGAGTTGAGCTAAGATATGCAAGAATGATGGTCCAAATACAAGATGTATGTTAAGTCAAATGAGAGGATTGCAAGACAAGTGCATGGTGAATGTAAGAGGCTACCAAACCAACTTTAGAAAGAGGTATAGCATTAAAAAATAACACCAAATACTTGCTAAAATGGGGCCAAAACATGCTAAGCAAACATGCTACTATTATGAGCCACTAATACAAGCATATGAGACACAAGGAGAGGGGGGTGTCCCTATCCTATTCAAGACTCCAAAACCACCTTTCCACCACTGAAAATCCTTTGGATTTCAGTGGTAGAAAGGTTGTGAAAAGGTAGTTCCAAAGCTCAAAAAGAAAGGCACAAAGCAAGGCCAAACAAGGCCTAAGAGGGGGTAAACTACCCCCAACACAAAAGTGACCTCAAACAATCATCACAAGCATGCAAATTCAAAACTTTTTACAGTTTAGAGTTAAGCTTAAACAATATGCAAGTAGGTCTAAAAGCTTAAGCAAAAATGAGGGATTAAAAGGTAATTGACTCACCCTTGAAGAACACCTTCAAGAACACAACTCCAGCACCCTTCTCTGAACAAAACCAATCCAAGAGCACTCAAACCAACTCCCTAGTACCTCAGCAACAAAAGGATGGTGTTCTAGTAGGTGTTTGTGTGCAGTAGTATGAAGAAATCACACTTTTGGGCATAAACAAAGGTAAAACAAGAGAGAGAGGTAAAATATAGAGAGAGAGATATATAGAACTTGTGTATCAAAATTCCAGAACCTCTGGAAAGGGAGGGGAGGCTCCCTTCTTATAGAATTTCAATTTTCAAGCTTGTTCAACAAGCTTGAGTCTTGAAACAAATCCCTCCATGCACGTGTATGGAGGATTAGAATTGTGCCCACCAGCTGTCACAGCTGACACAAAATATCTACAAAAAGCAGGTGGAAAGGTCTCGGCTCAAAAATATGGTCGATCGACCAAAAAACGTGTCGATCGACCAAAAAGAGTGCCGATCGGCCAACACTTATGGCCGATGACAAGAAAACAAGGCCGATGGGATCATGCCTTGGCCGATGGGTTGTAGGGATGGCCAAAAAGCCACCCTCTTCCCTCAGAAGCAAAAACACAAGTCCTTGGTCCACAACCAAGCACAAAAACAAATAAGTTAAGAGATCCTAAGGCAAGGCGCACAGCCGAGACCTTTGGGAACTCAAAACGAACACGAGCAATGGATGATCATCGAGTGTTCAAACGATGACGTCTAAGTCTTGAGGACGGTCAAAAATGGGGTGTCTACAGTGAGCTTTTATTTTCTTTAGCATATTGCATGCGTGTGGTTATTACCATGTCAAAGCATGTTCACCATGAGGGTAAGTGCTTAAGTGATAAACTGTTTGAATGCTTGTGGATAAAGGCTTGTTGCTTGAATTGAGATAGTTTGATTAATGTACATTTGAGCCCACTTTTCAAGTGGCACATTCACAAACTCTTTTCAAAAACAAACATGAAATCAAATGTTCCAATTTTTGCAAATTGGTTTATACTTGTGTGCGTCACATAGTTGCCTAATAAATCAGAACAGGAGCATATAATGTAAATAAGATTCACATCATGATTAGTAAAGGCCGATCTTTGATCGGGCGAGCGGGGGTGCTCAATTCATGACCTTCCCCTCTCATACCTAAGTTCTCAAGCCGAGACAATCTTGGTGATGACAGACATGTGGCCTTTGGCACAAGTCTCGGGTTTTCTAAATTTTCCAACAAAAAATATTTAAGTGGCGACTCTGTATCTAGCAAAGCAGTCCATTTTTGGCATTTTGATTGAAAATCGATTTTCCAAAAGATTTGCCAGATTTGGACTCTTTTGTGTTTTCTATTTCACATTGCACTTATGGAATCAGATTCAGAACCCCGAGAGTCTAAACTGTAGGGCTTATCGTCTTCCGAAAGGAGCACGAAAAGTCGAGCTATAGTTTCTAGCGACTCTGCTGGGGAATTTAGAGAACTTGACTTGAACTTCATGATATGAAATTTTATCTACACTTATATGTTTCTTTGCATTTGCATTTGTATTAGTGTGCTTAATTCATTGTGTTTGCCATCTGCTATTCTTGGACGGTTTGCCGAAGGCTTGCTTAAAAGCTTGCCAAAAGGCTGATTGGTCGTGGGCTCTGCCATGATGGGAATACAACCCTTGGATCTGGACTACCGTTGTACCATTTGATTCTCTTTTCACTTCTCAGTGTTAGGTGCATGAGGTATATTTGGTAGTCTTGCTAAGGTACCCTTTTTGACCATTTGGCCCATTTGTATATAGAAAAGCCATAGAGATTGTTCCAAGCTAGGACAGGATGCTACCCAAATGCAGGATTGCGTAAAAACTGCTTGATTGACAAGTGAAACCCTGGTTCCTCACGAAACTAGGACAGGGTAACCCTACCACCTCATAGGTATGTTTTAGCTTTTTTTTTAACTGGTATGTGCTTTACAGTGAAACTTTACAGGAATGTGCATAGCAGTTGCAAATTTGGTATCTGTTTTGGGGGCAGAATTCAGTGTGGAGTACAGTCCTACAACTTTGATCATGTCTGTGTTGATAACATCTTAGCTGAGATGCTGTGCAATTTCTGATTACTGCTCTTTTTGCTTTATTTCTTTTTCTAGGTAGTTTAAAACCACAGCTTCAGAAAGTTCGGATATCCCCCAAGTACTCTGGACCTGAGTCAGAAGACTTTGTAAAGTGGGGGATCTTGTTCGGGGACAACCCGTGTTTACCTCACTCTCACTGGTTACAAGACGGAGAAGAATCAGGCAGAATTCACCAATTCAATTTTTACAGCAGTCGCCCCTCAATTCACCTAACAGTCATCTACTTTTAGCCTAGGACGAGATCAATCGCTTATTCCAATGACACTGTATCCCCCATTCAGTATGGAAGAATTGATACATCATCGGTAGCAGACAGTTGTAACAACCCTCATACTGTTTACTGATTAATGACCGAATGATTACCGTTAATCATTGATTACTGCGAGATGGAACTGATAATGACTGATAATTGAACTGACTAAAGTACTGAACTGACTGACCGAAATTGAAACTGAATTGAATGAATACATCTGTTTGAACTGCATTCTATCTGTTGATTGTTTATTTGATCTGTTCGTATTTTAGTGTTTAAACTGCTAATTGAAGGCCTTATCGGCGGCCGAATCCGAAACCGATTAGTGTTGTGTGCGTCACATAGTTGCCTAATAAATCAGAACAAAAGCATATAATGTAAATAATATTCATATAATGATTAGTAGAGGCCGATCTTTGATCGGGCGAGCGGGGGTGCTCAATTCATGACCTTCCCCTCTCATACCTAAGTTCTCAAGCCGAGACAATCTTGGTGATGACGGACACGTGGCCTTTGGCACGAGTCTCGGGTTTTCTAAATTTTTCAGCAAAAAATATTTAATTGGCGACTCTGTATCTAGCAAAGCAGTCCATTTTTGGCATTTTGATTCAAAATCGATTTTCCAAAAGATTTTCCGGATTTGGACTCTTTTGTGTTTTTTTTTTTTCGCATTGCACTTATGGAATCAGATTCAGAACCACGAGAGTCCAAACTGTAGGGCTTATCGTCTTCCGAAAGGAGCACGAAAAGTCGAGCTACAGTTTCTGGCGACTCTGCTGGGGAATTTAGAGAACTTGACTCGAACTTCATGATATGAAATTTTATCTACGCTTATATGTTTCTTTGCATTTGCATTTGTATTGGTGTGCTTAATTCATTGTGTTTGCCATCTGCTATTCTTGTACGGTTTGCCAAAGGCTTGCTTAAAAGCTTGCCAAAAGGCTGACCGGTTGTGTGCTCTGCCATGATGGGAATACAACCCTTGGATATGGACTACCGTTGTACCATTTGATCCTCTTTTCACTTCTCAATGTTAGGTGCATGTGGTATATTTGGTAGTCTTGCTAAGGTACCCTTTTTGACCATTTGGCCCATTTGTATATAGAAAAGCCATAGAGATTGTTCCAAACTAGGACAGGATGCTACCCGAATGCAGGATTGCGTGAAAACTGCTTGATTGACTAGTGAAACCCTGGTTCCTCACAAAACTAGGACATGGTAACCCTACCACCTCATAGGTATGTTTTAGCTTTTTTTTTAACTAGTATGTGCTTTACAGTGAAACTTTATAGGAATGTGCATAGCAGTTGCAAATTTGGTATCTGTTTTGGGGGCAAAATTCAGTGTGGAGTACAGTCCTACAACTTTGATCATGTCTATGTTGATAACATCTTAGCTGAGATGCTGTGCAATTTCTGATTACTGTTCTTTTTGCTTTATTTCTTTTGCTAGGTAGTTTAAAACCATAGCTTCAGAAAGTTCGGATATCCCCCGAGTACTCTGGACCTGAGTCAGAAGACTTTGTAAAGTCGGGGATCTTTGTAACAACGTCCGCGAGGGACCCCGCTACAGTTCGGACTCGATTCGTGTCACGGTTCTTAATCTGAACCAAAGAGTCCAAATCTGGCAAATCGTTTTGAGAAACAGATTTTTGAAAAGAAGTGCCAAACATGGACTGCTTTTCCAGATACAGAGTCTCCACCTAAATATTTTATTTTTGGGGGAATTTAGGAAACCCTGACTTGGTGCCAAAGGCCACGTGTCCGTCATCACCAAAGTTGCCTTGGCTCGGGAACTTGGGTACGATTGGGGAAGGTCAGCTATGAGCACCCCCTCTCGCCCGATCCGAAGATCGGCCTTTACTAACCATGATATCCGTTTTTGAAAACGGTATGTGTTCTTATCCCGATTATTAGCCTAGAATTACTATGTTATGCGCACGGCAAACAAGTATAGACTAGGTTGCCTAACTTGGGAATAAACATTGCATATCCGTTTGTTTTGGAAAACGTTTTGGAATTTGCTACTCGCAAGTAGGCTAAAACACGGATTCCAATGAGCTATTCAAACTCAGACAATCCAACCTTCATCCACAGGCATTCAAGCAGTTATATCACATAAGCAGCTAGCCTCATGGTAATCATGCTATCATGGCAACACTCACACGCATGCAAGGATGCTAAGGCGTGAATACTTACATCGTACTCCGTGCCAAAACAAAGAACTCGTTAGCAATCAATGTATGATCCAAGTCCATGTTCAAATGCCTAATGCAACGCGTACAGAATGTCACTAGAGTAGGCTCGGCTAGTCTATGAATGACATGTGAAAATGCACAAGTAGCATGTATTCAAGTTAGATTTGAAATACTAGTGCGGTTAGCATGATGCACCGAGCCCGGTGCATGCAATACTGATGAATGATGCACGCATGCATGGCATAAGATATGCTAAATTAAACATGACCTATTACTAACCATCAAAGCAGGTAAATAAAAGGGAGAAAGAAATGGGGGTTGGAAGACATGCATTCACTCACCCACACTTATTACAAATTCACCCTCGCTCGGAGGGACCGAAAGAAGAATACAAATTAACTAACTCGCAAGCTAATTAATTATTACAAATTATCTAATTAACTAACAAATTAACTAAGCATAAAAAAAGCAATAAAAGGGGCCTCGGGAAGAGGGCTCGATGCGCGCGTGCTCGGGTCTTGCTCGGAAGTGCACTGCCATGCATAGGCTGCCTCTGTTTTCCCTGCTCTGCCTCTTTGAAGACTGCCAAAGTTTCAGAATTGTTTCCCTGGACATTAGGAGACACCACCGGCTGAATAGAATGGCCACCGGCAGTAGTATGTGATCATCGGCTGTTGGTGAAGCTATCGGCCACCAATGGATTGCCGGTCGGCACTGAGCACTGTCGGTCGGCAAAGGATGTCTGCAGAATCTGCAATTGACAGCAGCGGAGGGCAAGGCATAGCATGGCAATGTAATTCAAGCAATGTATGCACCAATCCTATCCCTTATCATGTGTATGACTCAAAGGGACATGATCCTTGGTTCTTGGACCATCAATCGCGCATTTCAATGCGTGATGGCCCAAGAGACCAAGTTGTGCATTTTCATGTCAAATGAAATGCAAACCAAATAAGCACATAAAGGCCCAACCTCTATCACTTGACTTCAAAAGGCAAGGCATGCATGTTCAATGCGATGCAACCTAAGCATGTTAGCCAATATGCAACATGGCATAAAAGAGAGCATACAGACATGCAATGCACATTAGGTACACAAACTAAGCAACAAAGCAAACAAGCATGCCATAATTATGCAAACCACTAGAGCATGCAAGATGTAATCCAATCACGCAACATGCTAGCAACTTGACCAATGGAATGCAAGGCGAATGCAAGTGATTTCAAGCATGTAACATGTGCAACCAAAGCATGCAAACATGGGATGGTGTAACAACACTTGAATGACATGCAAGGGATGGACTTACACTAATTGGACAGCTCTAAGTTAGGTCCAAAACAGTGGCCAAAAGCTCAAGCAAATGGGACCAAACACACATACACACATGCACATGTTAAGGCCTAACGCTTAAGCATCAAAGGACAACTTTTAAGCACACTTAACAGGGAAGAATCATGGACATATGGCATGCATTATAAGCCTTGAAAATCATGCTATAAGAGGTGCCAAACCAACTTAAACAAGACAACCATTAGCAAGCAAATGCTCCAAGCATTTAAAGCAAGTCAAAGGGGACTTAAACCATGGCTAAGCCAACCAATCCTCACAAGGCCAAGAAGGCTTAAAACAGGTCCAAGACAGACCTAGATTATGCAAAGGGACCCCCTAGATGGCATCTAAGTGGCTCAAATTCGAAAGCATGCACAAAGGCCAAAACATGGAGCATGCAACATAAGCTTTCAAAGCATTAAAGAGGTGTCCAAGGCAAGCATACGAGCATATCAAAGGGACTGAAATAACATGGAAAATGATCCCAACCCACTAAATCGAAGCAAGTGATGCATGAAACACACTCATACACTTAAGGCCAACAAACCAAAAATGCAAAGGGGTTATATAATGCTTGCCATGGTCGACCAAAACAACTAAGGACAGACCTTAATCATGGAAAAATAAGCATGAAAGCTTCACAAAGCCAAGCCTAAAACATGCTAGAACAATGGTTTACAACCTAAGGCATGTTAAGGCAACAAAATGGCATTACAAGGCATGTATGCTAAGCAAGCATGGTGTACCAAAACCAACTAAAAACAGAGGCATATTATGACATAATAAGCACAAAAATCAGCTAAGGCATGGTAAACATGGGCC
>NW_021025742.1:231578-242048 GCF_004153795.1 Camellia sinensis | reverse complement strand
ATTCACACACTGATACGATGGATATGGCCTGCAGGCCAAACCAAATCTTTGCCTAGGAAGGGCATGTACACGTACAAGTCGCGTTTAACATAGAACGGTCCACTGAACTATGTTTCGACACGAGAAGTATGGGCACATACCGGACCAAGCTCAATCATGGAAAGGCGCGAGCCATAGATGGAAGTGATGCAGTGAATGCATGCACGCTAAAATGAAATATCTACAAATATGCAATGGAATGAAAATAGATACAATGGATATGGCCTGCGGGCCAAACCAAATCTTGCCTAGGAAAGGCATATACACATACAAGCCGTGTCTAACGTAGAACGGTCTACTGAACTATGTTTCGACATGAAAAGTATGGGCACATACCAGACCAAGCTCAACATGGAAAGACCCAAGCCATAGGCGGAGGTGATGCAGTGAATGCATGCAAGCTACAACGCAATATCTACAAATATGCAATGATGCATGACAATGCAACTATTTATGATGATGCATGACAATGCAATTATTTACGATGATGCATGACAATGCAACTATATTTTTTGTTTTGTTTTTGTTTTTGAAATGCAAATGCATGATGATGCATGATTTCGAAGTGCGCGACAACGCACGGCTTTTAAGATACATGACAATGTAAATGGACTGTGCACATCAATGCACTAAAGGTCTTGCACCTTCCGAGGATTTAAGGTCTCCTAGACCGTGGCAATGCAATACCTGTGCGGCTCGTCTGGTTGCACCAACCTTAAATGAACCGTACATACAATATCGTGCCTGCAAAGAAAACAAACTCAACAGGTACAATGTGATTGACAACACGCCTATTAATGTACTTGAAAATGCGTGACAACGCAAAGCAAGTGGGAAGCACAACAATGCTGTGAAGGCACAGACATGTAAGTGGAGCACGCGGTCTACGCAGGCAACGAATTTGATCATAAGCATACAGTCTACGCAAGCAATGAAATTGAACATAAGAATGCGGTCTACGCAAGCAACGTAATTAATTATAAACATGCAGTCTACGCAAGCAAAACATGCGGTCTACGCAAGTAATGAATTTGAAAAGAGGAAATGCGGTCCACACAAGCAGAACATGCGGTCTACGCAAGTAATGAAATTGATTACAAAGATGCGGTCTACGCAAGCAAAACATGCGGTCTACGCAAGTAATGAAATTGATTACAAACATGCGGTCTACGCAAGTAACGTAATTAATTATAGACATGCGGGCTACGCAAGCAAAACATGCGGTTTACGCAAGTAAAACATGCGGTCTATGCAAGTAACGTAATTAATTATGAACACGCGGTCTACGCAAGCAAAACATGCGGTCTACGCAAGTAATGAAATTGATTATAAACATGCGATCTACGCAAGTAACGTAATTAATTATGAACATGCGGTCTACGCAAGTAATGAAATTGATTACAAACATGCGGTCTACGCAAGTTACGTAATGAATTATGAACATGCGGTCTACGCAAGCAAAACATGCGGTCTACGCAAGTAATGAAATTGATTACAAACATGCGGTCTACGCAAGTAACGTAATTAATTATAAACATGTGGTCTACGCAAGCAAAACATACGGTCTACACAAGTAAAGTATGCGGTCTACGCAAATAGCATGATTGAATGCATGCAAAATGCAATGAGATGCACAAAATAGCGCGATTTGAATGCATGCAAAATGCAATGAGATATGCAAAATAGCGCGATGCGTTTAGACAACGCGAGTGCACAAGACAGTGCGATGCACATGGGGGCAATTTTTGAGTTTCGTAAAAGCCAAAAGGATACGGAAAGGATACACCTTGCACGAATTCGAGTGCCACGCACAGAAGACATGACCCGAGGTCAAAACAGAGGCCGGTTGAGCGTCGGAAATACACTGTTTTGCACTGTTTTGAGCACTAAAGGCCCTGGACCCCACACATAACTCAAACAAGGGTGTAGAGGGATCCAAAATCACCAGCCATCAAAATGTATCACTGGCCATCCATCGGCCATCATAAAATTTCCATCGGCAAACTATTTTGCCGCCCGGCAAAGAGTGTGGCCGACCGGCAAAAAGTCCCTGTATCGGGGCAGTTCTGTCATTTCACTACGGGTCTTTTAAAATAGGGCTTCTAGCCTTATTTTGTTCACTTCCTTTTGCTCGAAAATCCTCTCCCTCTCTCTCTGGAGTGTTTTCCTTCTTCGATTCCCTCATTTTCGTGCGTTCTAGCCCCCGTTTCGTTGTCCGATTCGCGAATACCTTCGCGTTTCGAACGTTTTGAACCGAACATTCCGTCGTTTCGGTGCTTCCTTTGCCATTTCCACTCTTTTGGGGTTTGTTCCCCTCGAGTCTTTCTCGATATCTGTGCCTTTTCTGCACTCCGGCTTTTTCGGCCTTTTCCGGCCCTCTCGGGGCTGACTTTCTGTTGACTTTTCACATTCTCGCCCAGTTTTTCGTCTTTCGACAATTTTCACATCCTCTTCGAGATGGCGGATGATCTTCCACAGGGCGGGACCCCTCCAGAGCTCGAGATGGATCCCGAGGCCGACCCCTTGCCACTTCATATCCGGCCATTCTATCCGGAGACCTACAGGCCTGCGGTTCATGTGATGCTCCCCGATTGACTACGCCAGTTCCGGAGCTTTGAGAGGGGCGTGGCACCTGAGCTTCTCCTGCGTGAGCCCACCTCCCATTTGTCCTTCGGCGCTTCCGAGGTAACATTCTTTCTTCTGTTTTATTATTTTCCGCAATGTAGAACATAACTGCCATTAGTTGATTTTGTTCTCTAACTGCTTAGTTCGAATTCACCGATACACTGTACACTGTAGTTGATTGCAAACAAACTTACAACCGATATCTGTTTGAAACTTACACGTGCACACACATTGCACTGACCTTGAATCACCCAAACACACGGCGCACACTGTATTTTACTGCATACACACTGGTACCCGGTATCTGCTTGAGTCTGAAAACATGCACAGATGCCGTATTTGCCCTGAACCACTCAAACACGCTGGCACATCACACGTTGTAGTTCACTGTAAGTACACCGGCACCCGGTGTCTGTTCGAATTTGAAAAACATGTACACATGCTGTATACCTGTATGCTTCTTAAAACTATATTTTGAATATTGCCTCGCAATTGTTGTTTCTTTTTTTGATTACAGGGGGATTCCCATACCATTCGTGGGTATGGGAATATCGTTGCTCGGGATTGGTACCTAGAGCTTCCAGACGCGGTTCGTCACATCGTCGACGAGGCCGATTTCGGCATCTTCTGCAGGGGGCTCTCCCGGCTCACGACTTGCAGGCCCTTGCTCGCCGCTCCAGTGGAGAGGTGGTGGGATACCACCAACTCCTTCCACTTCTCCATTGCGGGGGACATGACGATGACCCCTTATGATTTCTCGATGTTCACCGGCATCGGGGTAGGGGGTGATCCGATCCCCTTCGACACCGATATGTGTGAGTGGGACGCCGCCTAGCTGTACCTGCTCGGCACTCTGCCTCCCCTTGCTCGAGCAGGGTTCGTCAGGTACTCTTGGTTTGAGAGCCATTTCCAGATCCAGCCAGCCTTGGCGGAGGAGGCGCAGATGACCCCAGAGGAGGTGGATCAGTATGCATGGGGCTTCATTATGTTCCTCTTCGGGACGACTCTTTTCGCTAACTGGGCGAACACCGTGCGTCTATGCCTGTTGAGCGCACTAGTGGATGTCAAGCGGATCCGCCGCTATGACTGGGGTGGCGCAGGCTTGGCCACATTGTATGGTTATATGAGCTCTTATTCCTGCCTCTGCGGACAGCTCCTCGGCGGCTACTGGCGAGCTTGGGAGGTACATCTTCTTCCCTTTTTACATTTTTGCTTCACATTTTCTGTATTCTGTACACTGCACACACCACGGTCTACCTCTAACTGACTATATACTGCATACGCAGCACACATATACTCTGCTTTACTTTGACTGTATACTGCACACACTGTATATTCTATACAATACACTGCACAACACACGGCTCTGCCATTTCTGCTTTGTTCTGTATTTTGCTTCATCTGATAGTCATACTTATATCTGTTCTGCAGTTGTGGGTGTATGCCTACTTTCCCAGGCTTGCCCCAGTACCTGATGTGGAGACCCCACTCGGCGTCCCCTTTTCTCATCGCTTTGATGTGCGATGCGTGCGGAGACCACGGGAGTCTTTTATTTTTTTCCGCCGCTACTTCGACACCATCACCGCCGCGGAGGTACGTTCAACTTCAGAATTTTTCTTAGGCTTTGCTTAGCACTGTATGTTTGATAACAGATAGATAACAAACTGCATTTCACTTTTAGATCACCTGGCGGCCTTGGGCTCCGTTGCCAGCCGTGGTGAGGGATCACTACGAGGGGGCAGAGGAGACTGCCCGTTGTCGGATTCTGTTGAAGGGCCCGGTCTGTCGGGCATGGTACCTGGGCGAGTGTTTCTTGCGTCAGACCCTGGGTTTACCGGAGCAGATAGTCCCGGGTCCACCTCCTACAAATATGAGGCATACAGAGGGGTTCTCCCTTGAGCAGATGAGGGACTACACCGTTGGCTGGGGTGCAGAGCATCACAGAGGCGAGGGCGACTACACAGAGTACGTCCGGACCTACATTATGCGACCCTTGAGCAGTGGCCGTCGAGTTGAGGGAGAGAGGCCAGTGGCGCCGGCAGTTGGAGTGGGAGCGGGGGCTGGAGCAGGAGCGTCGAGGAGAGCTCGAGTCCGCGGCAAGTGTGGAGTTCAGATAGGGCGGGGGACCAGCTGGCCTACTCTACCCACTTTACTGACATACAGAGGGTAGGATGGGGCGACTTACCAGATCCCCTTTGCTCCTCCCCCGGCTGATCATGAGTTAGCCGGTATCCCCGACTTGCCTCCGGTATGTATTACTTCATTTTGCATCTTGCATTGGTATTTCATTTTAGTTTATTTGATATTTCGCGGAATACTGATACGTCTTGTACTCTTGCAGGCGTCCTCCGAGTACACCTGGCAGTCCGTGGAGTTGAATGCCTCCATGATGGGGATGCTACAGTGGACCGTCGACCTCCTGGCCCTCTATAGTATTCCGGTATGTCCTTCTGACGATGGTCTCAAACCATTCACAAGCTGATTCACATAATCTGATGCACGACACAACACCTGACACACTGGTCTCACAGCATCTGATATACTGCATACACTGCATTTATACACTGCACTCTGCACTGATAAACTGCTCACGAGATTCATACACTGTACACATACACCGCATTCTGCACTGATAAACTACTCACGGCATTCACACACTGTACACGGCATTCTGCACTGATAAACTGCTCACCGTATTCTGATGTATTTGCCTTTTGTGCTTTTCAGCCTCCCTTCCAGATTCCTCCGGTGGGTGGTGCTCCGGCTGGGCCCTCTATTCCTGCTCGAGGAGGGCGTGGAGACGCTGTACATCCCCGTACCAGGGGGGCGTATTCATGTCGGGAGTAGCTCTAGGGCGCCGACCCTTGATGATGATGATGATGATGATGATGATGATGACGAGTCCGAGGCAGAGGCAGAGGCCGGGTCATCTGAGGAGGTTGGAGACGACTCAGACTCCGGCTCAGATGACGATGCTGATGACGATGCCCCGGGACCTTCGTCTAGGAAGAGGGTGAGGACAGATTCCCGGGCCCGAGACTACTGATGATGATCCAGATTACTGCTTTTCTTCTCTTTTGAACTTTTTCTTTTTTCTTTGCTGGTAGTTAGATTACCCTGTACTGCCGCAGGTAGATTTTTGTTTTCAAAGCTATGTACTTGAAAAGGATAATGAAATGAACAGACTTTTTTTACTTAAAAAGCGTTACATTTACATATCTCATGTATTGCATCGCATCACATCATGTTACACCTCAATGTGAATGGAATTGACCTGTTGTTTGAAAAATCAAGCATTTGTACTGTAATGATCAGATAACTAGACGGCCTCATAACAAAACAGCCCAAGCAACATATTGCTCGAACTGAACGCATAGCCCATACTCTGTTGGGGATTAGTCTGCATACAGCCCCTAACGCCACACTCGGTTCATTCTGCACACAGCAAATCCTGAACAAAAAGCCCAAATCTGACAAGACGGACCATGAAGGTTGAATCCACTGAAATTGGGACACACTCAGATGCGATCTGAAAACCCAGAGGCTTCGAAGAGGCCCGTGTTTTCCTGTTCACACTTATCGGGGGTGAACCATGCAGTTGGTATGAAGGAACCAGATCATGTTTTTGCACAAATGTGGAGAATGACACAGTATTCTGAGCACAAAACGATCAATTTTTGAATTTGAAGAAGGGTTTTCAACCGGGTATTGAGCCTACAGCTGAGCGCAACATACTGTGACTCAACAAAAGGTACACGACCTAAACATATCGAGTAACACTCGAAAAAGACTCGAAACAAAGGTTGAGGTAAACAAAACAAAAGACACGACATATAGACGCGTTAACGGAGACGGGAGACCTCAGATCACGAGGAGCCAGTTTCTCTGGGTATTGTTTCCCACCCTTTTCTCATTTGTGATTCTTACATCACTCTGGCACTCAAGCTCGGTTTTTCTCTCAAAACCCTTTGGCTCGCTTTTTCTCTCAACTTACACCTCTCTATTTTTTATTCTCTCATTTTTCGTCCCTCCCTAAGGTGATTAATGAATGAATAGGAAGTTGCGGGTTCATGCCCAATGCTGTTAGCTCACAACTATTTCTTCTGGTGGGTAGAGTGCCCTCCTGGCAAGTATGTTCACGACGGGGGAAAGACAGAATGCCTGACTTAACCGTGCCCCTAGTTCATCATTTTGACCATTTTTGTTTTGGTTTTCTATCAAAACAATTTGACCAATGTGAGAGTTAGATTAACACACTTGTTCGATTTTTGATCTGAAAACCATGCATGTCAGACTGTGAGCACTGAAAATTTTCCTTTTTGGGTCCAAGAAAATGGTCCAGTTTTGGAAAATGAAATAATTTTTGAGAAAATTGGTCAACCTCAGTAAAAATTCTCAAAAACTATTTTTGCAAACGACCGGTGCTAAACAAGCGCGGAACTTACCCTCGAGATACGCAACCTCGGATCGGAGGCAATGGAAAATTGCCCCTGGCTTGAAAGGGGTGGATGGCAACGGAAAGTTGCCCCTGGTTTGAATGGCGACATCATGGCAACGGAAAGTTGCCCCTTGTTTGGATGATGCCGCAGCAGTCCGCAAACAGTCTTCATTGGTGGTGGTCAAACTCTTGGACACGGAGATGACGAAGACAGTCATAATCAATATATGGACACAGTCACTTTGGAAGTGTTGGCGACTGGACTTTGGGATGAAATCGAAACCATTGTATGGACTGAGATGCTATGAAAGCGTTGGGGGCTGGACTTCAGAATGAAGTTGCCTACGTATCCCCAACATGGGAATCAAGCCTTACGTAGTTCTGGTTAAGGTACACTCGGATATTTTAACCTTCACTTTTCAGGCTCTAACTTTTGCCAATGTGCCCGATGCGGGTTTTCGACCTTGCGAGCTTCTTTTCATTTTCTTTTTTTCTTGATTTTTTTTTTCTTTTTTTGTATCTTTTTGTTCTCTTTTTTTTTTCTCTTTTGATTTATTTCTTCTCTTTTTTTTGCATTTTTTGTATTTTTCTCTTGCTCTAGCTTTTGCCTGGGTCGCCTTTCCGGATTTTCGGCCCAGCGAGCCTCTCAAAGGGTAAAAGTGTAACAAGTCCATGCCAAATGGTTTTTGAAGTTGAAGCCTCCCTATATCTAGGAGAACGACTGTTGTAGTGATTCGCAGAAGAGTCCATCATGGTTGCTCTACGAGCTTTTTCTGGTGAGATCTAATCTTTTTGATTCGACTTTGGTGCCTCTTGCTCGAGGGCTGCTTCAAAACTGGCCACACGGGCCTCCTCTGACAGTTGACCTTTGAATGTTCCGAATGAGTTTGAGGTTTAAGACAAACAGGTCGAATCTTGAGTCTGAGAGCGATCCTAGGCTGCACAATCTCAAGAGCGATCCCACACAGGTCTTCACAGGGCCGCGTAAAACATTTGTTTTTGAAAGTTATTAAGAAAGCGCCAAATTGCTCGATCCGAAGATAGTGTGGAACCAATCTGGATCAAGCCAGGGTCCTTCTCAGTACTCACGCTAACAAGCATGGTTTCATTCATTAAAGCTTAGCATGCCTCTCTTTCTCTCAATTGATCAAATTTTTGCAAAACCGGAGGAATTCCTTCCTCTTCGTTTTTTTACCGCAGTGTTAAAGAGGTTTTTGAAAAACATAGGTCAATGCAATGATTTTTAGGGCACAAGAGAACAGGTGGAATGCACGGCCGTCTGATTCAAATTCTTTGGCACAACTAGCCCAAAACAAACAATAAGCACGGAAACATGATAGCCGCAACTGTTTCATTCAGGTTTCTCGGATGTAACTGGCTCCACGGCAGAGATAGATTCAAAAAGAAAGCAAAAAGGTTAAATACAAAAACGGTGTTCGAGGCAACAACCCCAGAATCACTCGACATCCTATACAACGGGACTGACTCGGTACCACAAGACAGACCCAAAAACAAAAAGACTAACGCAAAGCAAAGAGGCAGACTCAAAAAAAAAAACAGAGAACTGACTCGAAATCCAGGCCAGAAGCTACACAACTGCATTTACAAAAGGTCAAAAAGTGTGTGCCAGACGCCACATCTGAAATACACCGAGCGCTGCCGGCAGGTGGTCCAACCCCTGATCACATACTCGCAGTATCCTCAAAGTCCAACAGCTCGGTGGTAACAGACTTCGTCGAGGTAGGTGGAAGAATGACCTCATTATCGATTAGATCCTGCACTTCATGGCGAAGGCGAAAACAGTTATCAGTGGCGTGACCGGTCTGTTGGTGGTACGCCCAGTACAAAGCAGCATCATGTGTGAAAGGGAGGTTCTTCGGGAGAGGCCGAGGTTCAAGGGGTTTGAGGTGCCCCCTTTCGGCAAGAATCTGAAGTGCCTTAGACAGAGGCATGTAGAGAGCATGAAAGGTCCTGCGCCCTCGGGGCAGGTATTTTGAAGTCTAAGCATTCTTACTAGACGCACTAGCAAAAGGGTCGGCAGGCACTGCCTTAGCTTTCTGATCTTTCCCAGGTGCAGGGTTGGGAATAGGAGGAACTGTTCTGGCATGACGGGGCCTATCTTGATTTTCTGACTGACTTGAACTACCCTCAGGTAGAGTGGGGAAAGCATCCTCCACAGTTTTTGCCACAACTGCGGATATCTGTTGCTTGTTCATCCCCCCGGTTTTCAAAGCCTCGACTGCCCGCAGCAGTTGTTCAATGGGATCGGCATCTGCCTTCATTTTGTTCTTGCCTCTGGCCTCGGCCTGGTCAAGGGTTTGGGTTGTTACTTCAAGGCAAAGCCTGGTTGTTACTGACACGTCGTTGCTATAGCTGGAAGCAACCTCTGGTTTACTGAGCTCTATCACAATGTGCCCCAGTAGCGGGGGCTCCTGTGGCATGAAATTCCCGGCATACGGTACCGCTAGCGGCAAAGCCGACATTCCATAGGCCTGATCGGCCATGGATCTCTGGAGGTCACCAATCGTTCCCATCAGCTCGAATGTGGTGGGCTCACGAGCTTGATACAACTGGGGGGTCCAGACTGTGTGTGCGACAGGCGACCTAGGCGGATGCGATATATCAACGTTGGTTTCATCCTGCAGGATGATCCCTTGATCTAGCGTAGCCGTCATAATCACAATCTCTTATGAATTCTGCGTCATCATAAGTCCGCTGTACTGAACGATGACTGGCGGATCAGATATCTGTCTTACCTCAGCAAGGGGGAACACTAGCTACTCTGTATCAACTCTCTGAACCTCTGAACTGAAAGAAAAAACAAACAGCATTTCAGCCCAAACAGATCAAACACGGGTGTAGCCAAACAACTGCACTCTTCTACTGATCACTGTTTCCCAGAATCACTGTCCCCAAAACACTGAATCGAATACCCGCAGATAACTGATTCTCAGCAACACTGACACTGGTGCCCTCGGGCCCGATACTCAAACTTGCAAACTGATATGTACATTCCTGTAGAGATACACTCTAAAAGCACATAGCAAGTAAAGAGAGCCAAAACACCCCTATGTTGGGGTAGGGTTTCCCTGTCCTATTTTGTCAGGAGCTAGGGTTCCACTATGCACATAGTAGTTTTCAAACAACCTAACATCGGGTAAGCAACCTGTCCTAGCTTGGAATGGTCACTATGGATCCGAATATGCACTAGGTCGAATGGTCAAAAAGGGTGCCCCGGTAAAACCGGGGTTTGTGTTCCCATACTGTCAGAGCCCATAACCGGCCAGCCTTACGGTCATGCCTTGACAAGACAAGCCTCCGGCAAACCGTTCAGGAATAGCAGATGGCAAACACGGTGTCCTAGGCCC
>NW_021025742.1:154885-213627 GCF_004153795.1 Camellia sinensis | reverse complement strand
TGGAGGGCCTAAAAATAGAACTTTTTTATGTTATACACTAAACACAAAAACAGTTGTAAGGTAGGCAAAAATACAATGCAAGAAAGGGGTAAAAAGGAGCAAGTTTCTTACCCTTGAAGAGCCTCTTCAACAATGGAGCTCCAGCAGCTTTTTTAGGTTGAAACCAGCTTCAAAACCTCCAAAACAACCCTTTGGCCCTCAATAACCAAGAAAATGTATAGTAGTGTGTGTTTGTGTACAATACTATGAACAAACACACCTAGAACACTCAAGAAAGAGAGGTATAGAGATAGAATATATAAATTCCTGACCCTAATATCAGAGCTCTCTAACTATGTTGTCTAACCCTAAATCCAAGAGAGGAGACTCTCTCTTATAGAACTCTCTCTTGTAAAGCTTGTCAAATAAGCTTGTCAAGAGAGAAATCCCTCCATACACGTGTATGGAGGAGAACAGAGTGGGTGCCAGCTATCACAGCTGGCACAAAATATCTACTAAAAGTAGATGAACAGTGATCGGCCATTCAAAATTGCCATTTTGGCAAAATAAATGGCTGACCGGCAACAAAGAGTGCCGACCGGCAATATACATTGCCGATGGCACAAAATCACTGGCCAGTGGCCTCAAGCCATGGCCGATGATGTGTGGGGATACCTCACAAGGCATTCCCTGCCCCTCCAAGGCAAAACACAAGTGTTTGGTGCAAAACCAGACACAACACGGTCGAGTCGAGAGATCCTGAGGCAAGGCGCGCAACCGAAACCTCCGGGAACTCACGACGAACACAAACAAGGGTAATCACCAAGTGTTCCAATGGTGACGTCCAAGTCTTGAGGACGGTCAAAAATGGGGTGTCTACAATCTTGTTCGGGGACAACCCGTGTTTACCTCACTCTCACTGGTTACAAGACGAAAAAGAATCAGACAGAATTCACCAATTCAGTTTTTACAGCAGTCGCCCCTCAATTCACCTAGCAGTCATCTACTTCTAGCCTAGGACAAGATCAATCGCTTATTCGAATGACACTGTGTCCCCCATTCAGTATGAAATAACTGATACATCATCGGTAGTAGACAGTTGAGACCCTACAACAAGATGCTACTCGCCAAGCCGAGGTTATAACTAGGCTACAACACCAGCAACCCCAACCGGCTGTGGCCTCTGTATCCCATGCACCTGCCGTAAGTATCCCAGCACTCGGAGCCATCACTCATACTACCAATGTCCAAGAAAACCAACGTAGCCAATCCCAGCATAAGCCTCTAAAACCCCTGTTTATCAAACCGAGGCTCCGTTTGAGTTTGAGGTTGACCCAACTATACTCAAGGTCAATAAACTAGAAAATTTATTCATGAGGGCATAAGGGGTTAACTCTATCCTGGACATAGAGGACGGGTATACTAATTTTGCAGTTACATTGCCAGATCGGTTTAAAATGTCGCACATCGATCGATTCGACGGCTCCAGAGATCCAATGGCTCACTTGCATCTGTTCTATGATATCTTACGGCCGATGGGCTTGACCAGACTACAGAAGCTGTCTCTCTTTGGTCACACCATGTCTAGTATAGCAGCCATTTGGTATGCTAAGTTGGAAGACTCTGTCAAACAGAATTGGGAGGAGATGGTCGACGCCTTCATTGCTCAATATTCGTACAATACTTAAATTGAGGTCACAACTCGTGATCTTGAGGCAACACGCCAAGAACTGAAGGAAGGCATCTTTGAATTTGTGACCAGATGGAGAGCTAAAGCCTCGATGATGACTACAAGGCCTTCCGAGAAGGATCAGATCAGGATGGTTGTCTAGGATCTACATGGAAACTTGCTGTGAAAGATGATTGTCCTACCTCTGTGCACATTTACAGAACTCCATGAAATGGGAGTACAAATTGAAGACACCATGAAACAGGGGCTTATTACAGATGAGAAAGAGCCGACAAAAAGGCTGTTTGTTTGTAGTTCCAACGCTGTTAGTGGTAGCACAGCTGGGAGGCCATCTGATGTAAGCATTGTTACCACAACCAAGACTGCCGACCCCTTTGCCAACATGAGCTCACAAACACCGTCTAACCCGGCCCGATCCTTGAAGAATTTCAACTAACTTTACATGACCTTGTCTCAAGACATGAAAGTGCTAGTCAAGAAAGGGCACCTCAAACCCTTAGAACCTCATCCATTTCCTGATCCTCTTCCACCCAAACACAATCCTGCAAAATACTGTGCATTTCACTAACAGCATGGTCATGACATCGACTAGTGCTTTTGATTGCATCATGAGATTCAGGATCTCATTGACAACATGGTGATCGCTTCACCTCTAAAACCAAACATAACCACAAATCCACTCCTAGCCCATAACCAAGTCCTCCCACCTTGAAATCTCAACCTGATCCATACACTGGCCACCCCTTATGACCCCAGCGTATATATTACTCCCTTTCACCTACCAAAACTGACGCTGTTCATTCTGGAAAACGCAGATCTATGCATGATGGATGCATCCAACCCTCAACCCAAGCCTGTGGTGATGAGACTTACAGTGGAAGTGGAGTCAACCTTGGAGGAAGGTACTAGTCCATTGCCAGAGTGTCCTGAGGACTTACCTGATAGGGTATATGATCAAAGGTTGCTACATTGTGTCAACTGGTCAAATCAAGCTTGAATTGGTGTTACCAACCTTGGTAGACATCAATGTGGTCAGGGAAGATGGCCCGAGCCAGGGGTTAGATGATTTGGCAGAACTCGAGGAAGATTTGGATAACCTACAGTTCTTTGATGAGCAAGATCAGGGAGATATGCAGATTGGGTGGTTCGACCTGAATGGATCAACTAACAACAGTGGATGGCTGAGTGATGAGCCAAACAAGAAAGAAAAACTGGAATAAAACCAGAAGGAAAGGGAGCAGAGATAGCTGTAGTAGCCGGAAGGGCTGTTGAGAAAGAAAAGCTGCATGAGGGCTCTAGTGTAGAAAACCCAGTCCAGAAAGTGGACATTATGAGCACTGTGGATACCAACCAGGAAGCTGCACTGAGGCAGTTTAAACGAGAACTGATTGAAGCCAGCCAGGAAACTATAAATTCAAAAAACCCTATAGGGGATACCTATGATGTGAAGGTGATACAAGCAGAGATAGCTATGGTGGTGCAGTGGCAACAACTTGTGGCAAATCAAAGTTGGTCCCTTTGATATGCGCGTATGCTTTCACAATCTCAACAATGGAAGCCCCAATGCCACCAGCAACATCAACTAGAGATCCAATGTAATCAAACCCATGTTTATATTCGGATATCAAAGCCTTGATCGTGATCTTAGCAGTACATTCCATGCCATCATTAAAGACCTTGTTGAGCTCAGGATCGATCGATGCAAAGTCCCACAACTCACCCTCATGGGCCATGTGGAATGCATTACCACCCTCTTGTATAGATCTGGAGAGGAATTTATATGGTGTAGTTAACAATGGATGGTATTACAATAGGCAAAGCAAAGGTGCCAGGGTTAGTTGTTGTGGGTTGCGTAAAAGCCATTTAGAGCAGTGGTTGAAGTTGTAGAGAGTCTCTTCTTCTGAATCCGAATCTGATTGGGGATTTGTGGCGTCGAAGAGTTTTTTGTGGACTAAGAACCTCATGAGGCGGGAGAGGTGAGCGAAGTCTAGCCATGGTGAGGAGGCAACGTCGTTGGCGATTTGGGATAAGGTGATAGGGCAGCCGCGTGCTTGGTTGATGTATGCTACACCAAGATCCAAAGCACACTTCAAAGCAATTGAGTCCACAAAATGATATATGCATTGCCATATTTTTGTTTGGCCTCGTAACATGGCTTCTGCTTCGTTCGCCATTCTCTCTCTATCTCTGTGTGTGTGTGTAGAGTTCACTGATATCTGTTTCTTTGTTGCTGCTATTGCCGAATGCATGGCTTCCTTTAAAGCCATCAACACGTTTTTCTTTTTTTTTTGGTCCAATAAAATTAGGGTATGGTAATTGTTAACGTGTTTGAGTTGGAGATTGACTTTAAGAAATGAACATTGCTATATAAGTCTAAAAATTAGACTCAATTTTTAAGATTATAGATGTGACAATCAATTATGATATTTAAGTTAATATACTCTCTCATATTTTCTTAATCATTAACCAATTATATCACTTACACATTATTAAATTTAGAAAATAAATTTACAAAATAGATTTGTATATCATTTTCCTTATAAAATTTGTTTGTGTGTGGGTTTTCGTGAAGGAAAGCAACGTTGGGTTGGGTGATGGTGCTAAGAAATTTTAAAACCCGTCAATCTATTCACAAATTTTATTCACTTTCAATTTATGAAAATTTCAATCATAAAAGACTTATATCAAGTGGGATTGATACAGTCTGATTAGATTTTGTATATTTAAAAAAATTTAAAATTATTTTGCTTATGGCTCCATTCGATAAGTTAGTTGGAGCTAATTTAACCCACTAAAAAATGAAATAGACTAAAAACTAAACAAGATAAATTGTCATATCCAAATTATAATCATTTTACTTTTTTTCCTCACAAAATTACAACCAAAAAAAAAAAAATCAAAAGTTCTTTCCAAACGGAACTTTTTGAGTAAGGTTAAATTAGTTAAAAAATCAAAAAATCGAACTAAAAAATTTCTTAATTGTTATTTTTGCTATTGTTGGGGGGTTTGTACAGAGTAGTAGTAAAAATCAAAATTTGTTATTTTGTCAAACTATGTGACAAATTTGGCACAAAGTTTGGTAATGTTATAATTCGTTGGGGAGTAGTACAAAGTAGTAGGAAAAATCAGGATTTGTTATTTTTCCAAACCATGTGTTAAATTTGGCACAAAGTTTAGTAATACTATAATTCGTTGGGAGGTGGTACATAGTCGCAAAAAAAAAAAAAATCAGAATTTATTATTTTGCCAAACCATGCGCCAAATTTAACACAAAGTTTGGCAATGCTATAATTTGGCAATTATTTTGGCATGCCATTGGAGCTTTTTGTTGGGTTCAAATTGTTATAAAATAGCAACCATTATAGTAACTCCATCGCAGTTGCTCTTAACATGACATGTGAACATCTGTCCTTAAACCATGTGAACTTGTTGTTCTCTTCTCATGTTTTGATGAGGCAAAAAAATTCACATTTTCTTGGCATGTGAACATTCCCTAGTCTCTTCTTAATCATTCTTGCCACATTGATAGGAAAATTTGGGAACCTACAAGAGCAAAGTTCATGGACAAAATGTTTAAAAGCATATTCCATCTATAATTTGATTAAGGGCACCGTTTAATTTATTTTAGGGTAAATTATAATTTAACCCCCTGTGGTTTGCTTAAAAAACACGGAGCCCCCTATAGTTTCATTTGTAACACTGAAACCCCCTATACTTCATACCAAAGTGCAATTTTCGACGAAACTATTTGTTTAAATAGAACATGTGTTACACAACCATGAATGGTGAGTGGAATAGTTTTTACCACCCAAAAACATATGACAAATGACCAAAACACCCTTATTGTCATATATATACACAGAATGGCGTTGTGTAGTAGAGCATGGATTACACTCTTGGCGAAACATTAACATCTGTATTCCCAAACGAAATTCAGTGTTTGAGCATGGGTTTCATTTACCTCAAGCATTAACATCCCTTGAGCATGGGTTTCATTTACCTCAAGCATTAGCATTCTTTTGTTTGTTTCATTTACCTCAAGTTCTCTCTCTTTCTCATTATATAAATATACAACAATATCACCTTTTATTCTCCTCTTATCTCACCACCATCACCTTCCATGTAAAATCACAACCAACCAACATCACCACCATCATATTCCATGCAAAACCATCACTCAAAACTACCACCACAACTTCTCTCTCTAAAAATTATCCACGACCAACTTCTTATTCCACTCAAAATCACCACTCAAAATCACCACCACAACTTCTCTCTCTAAAAATTATCCAAACCCACTTTTCTTCTTATAATTCAAATTAACAAACCCAACCCATGAAATCAAACAGTTAATATGTGTAAACATTTAGATTTGTGAAATAGCATTGATGGGATTCATACCAACCAAACCCACTTTTTCTTCCCGTTTTCGACATTTCTCTGGCCCATCTTTCGGACTCCATAACTTTCTCGATTCTTAAAGATTTTATCCCATTCTTTCACCAATTTCCTCACCTTGCTTTATACTTCATCCTACATTACCTCGTTTTCTCACTTCTTCCTGAAATGGGTGGTTTCGGCATACCGAAAGTTATCCGAAAACTAACTTCACACATTTCAAAGAAACATCTCCAAATCTATTTCTTTCTTTTTCATCATCCACTCTCTTCTATTGCTTCATCCATAGCACTTTGTAAAGGCTGGTTTTTGGTTTTGACGGAGCAGAAAATATATATATATATATATATATGTATAAAAAGAGAGAGAAAGAAAGAAAGAGAAGTCAAAGCTTGGGTTCACCATTTATCCTTCTCCTCATGTGTCTACATGTTAACTTAGCAATGCTAGATTCTTCAGTTTCTCATACAAATGTCATATGGAGTTGTTATGGTAGTCATGATTTTAGTGACGTTTGTCATAGCATTATTATTTGTTTTCATCGACATAAAACTAGGATAATACTAGTTAACATGAAGTTGAAAATTATTGTTCTTTTTAATTGAGTTTCAGTGAAATATTAGCACCACTGCTACCTGTGGTTGATATAAAAAAAAAAGCACTTTTGCTACCTATTAAAGATGGCATGAATTTTGCTCAATATGTGCATCAAAGTTGTGACTAGAAACATTGTCATTCTAGCTATGGTTTTGTTGATTTAGGTGCAGCTAACTTTGTTCATTGCAGGTCTCTACTGCAATTGTGGAGCCTTATAACAGTGTTCTTTCTACGCACTCTCTCCCTGAGCACACAGATGTGGCTGCGCTTTTGGAGAATGAAGCCGTTTATGAAAGCATACCATGACCAACTATCTATACCTGAGATCACAAATTCAGTGTTTGAGCCTTCAAGCATGATGGCAAAATGCGATCCGAGGCATGGGAGATATATGGCTTGTTGTTTGATGTACAGTGGAGATGTTGTTCCAAAGGATGTTATTGCAACTGTTGCCACTTTCAAGACCAAACGGACTGTATAGTTTGTTGACTGGTGGTTTATAATGACATTAAGAAGAAATTAGAGAAATAAATAGGGGTAATTTAGACTTTTTAACAATTTTTGTTACATCCGTCCAAAATTGCACTTTGGTATGAAGTATAGGGGGTTTAAGTGTTACAAATGAAACTATAGGGGGGCTCTGTATTTTTTGGGTAAACCACAGGGGGTTAAGTTATAATTTACCCTTTATTTTATTATTATTATTTTTAAATATTTAGATAAAGCAATCCCTTTTTATGTTTTTCTTGAGGGTTTACACTAAATTCCTAATTTATTATAATAAAACTCGTTGGTTTGCATCTTGAATTAAATCTCTAATTTATTGAAACAAGAAGTTGAACTGTGTACGTTATGTATTTTTGTTTAGAGATAATTGTTGAAAAGTCCAATCTAAGGAGGGTTTGACATTAGGTTCAGTGAATATTTTTTTGTTTGTGAAACGTCCACCCTTTTCGAAATAGTTTGCTTTAGATGTCATTTTTTGTTTTTTTTTTTTTTTTTTTTTTTTTTTTTTTCAATTTTGCTCATTAATTTATCCGTTGAATTTTTTATTGGTTGATTTTTGTTAAATATCTATTCAAATTCTTTTCGTATCTGTTCAAAATTTTTCCTATCTGTTCAATTTTTGTTTACCTTATCTGTTTATTTTTTTAATCTTTTCAATTCAAATTTCCTTTATCTGTTTAAATATTTTTCCAAATAAATTCAAAATTTTCATGTTTATTGAAATTGTCATTTTTAACTTATCTTTTCAATCTCATTTTGAGCAAATCATATTTTCTATTCAATTTTTTCACTTATCCATTCAAATATTTTTATCTATTTAATTTTTTTTTATCTGTTCAAATCCTATTATCTATTTATCTGCCATTTTTTAATAGATCTGTGTATCTGACATTTTTTTTAAAATTTTTTTTGTTGCAATATGCTTCATCATCATCATCAGCAACAACAACAACAGTAAAAACAACAAAAAATAAATAAATCTAAGTCATTAAAAAAAAAAAGAAAAAAAAAGTGAGAGAGCTCTCTGTTGAAATTTACTAAACATATTTTCCTTATCTACTAAATTCTTGTTGAGTTCCGGTACTCTGAAAGTACTATAGAACATGTTCTCTGTCTTTAATCCAAGGCAACCATCTCTTGAAAATTTAAATCAAGAACAATCAAACCAGAACAAATACACAAGCAATCACAACAACAAATATATATATATATATATATATATATAAAAGAATTGAAAACATGATTTTTTCACTAAAATTTAATTTGCTAAATTCATATATATATATAGTGTGATTTTTTTTGAGCAAAACTAGAAACATATATTTGAGAGAGAGGGAGAGATCGCTAGAGTGAGAGAGAGAAAGAAGGAGATGCCGATCTGGAAATTGAACTTCGTCAGTGGTGCAAAACCTTAACCCTAGAGAGAAAGATGAGAAGTGAGAGAGAGAGAGAGAGAGAGAGAGAGAGAGAGAAGGGAGTACGAAACATGAACTTGAACTTAAACTTTGCTGTTGTCTTCTCGTTGTTGAATAGCTCAACCCATTGTTGAACAATGCCTCTCACTCGTCATTTTTGATCGGATGAGAAAAAGTGCTAAGGAGGGAGGGAGGAAGGGAGAAAGAGACTGACGGTTTGACGATGAGAAACAGAGAAAATAGAACAGAGAGAGAGAGAGAGAGAAGACGGGAGGGTTTGATCTCCCCAAACGCTAATACTTGAGCGACAGAGCTCTTCTATCTGCACCGCTGCCATGGGAAGAGCACGATACAAAAAAATGATATGAGAGAGATAGAGCGAAGAGCAGTGATGTGAGGTTAGGGTTTGGTTTTGGTTTGGAAACAATATATATGGGTATTTTAGTCATTTCACATAGCCTTGTCCTTCTGGACCTAATAAATTAGCACCCGACCTTTGGGCAAAGAAAATACTAGATTGATTTTTTTCGCCCGAGTGCCCTTTTGTTTATTATGTAATTTTTTTGTACATGTTACGTATTTTTGTGGCAAATAGTATAGAGTTAATTACTTAAAAGTCCTATTTACAAATGTTATGGTAGCTTAGGTTCTATCTAAGATTTTTTGAACTAATAAGTAAAACTGAAAATATTATCAGTTTTTCTTAATTTTTACAACAAAGAACATTATCAATTTTGCATAATAATGTTCCAGATAATTGTTTTACTAACTGATGAAAAAAAACAGAGCATGAGATTAAACATTTTTGCCCTTCTACTTATTGGTTTGATTCAACTATCCAATAAAATCGAGAAAATTATCATTTTTTCAGTTTTAAAACTGAGAACATAGCTTCTGCTTCGTTCGCTATTCTGTGTGTGTGTGTGTGTGTGTGTGTGTGTGTAGAGTTCGCTGATATATGTTTCTTTATTGCTGCTATTGCCAAATGCATGGCTTTTTTTTTTTTAATTTTTTATAAGAACACATACACAACAAAATAATTTATTTATTTTTAAATATAAAAAATCTTATCAGACTGTCCCAATTGATATATTTCTTTTATGATTGAAATTTTCATAGGTTGAAAGTGAATAAAATTTGTGAATAGATTAACGTGTTTGAGCTGAATTTGTTTGTGTTTGGGTTTTGGTGAAGGAAAGCAACGTTGGGTGGTGGTGCTAAGAATTTTAAAACCCGTTAATCTATTCACAAATTTTATTCACTTTCAACTTATGAAAATTTCAATCATAAAAGACTTATATCAAATGGGATGGATACAGTTTGATTAGATTTTGTATATTTAAAAAAATTTAAAATTATTTTGCTTATGACTTCGTTTGAGAAGTTAGTTTGAGCTAATTTAACCCACTAAAATATAAAATAGACTAAAAAAAGAATAATATAAAATGTCACATTCAAAGTATAATCATTTCACTTTTTTTTCTCACAAAATTACAAAAAAAATCAAAAGTTCTTTCCAAACGGAGCTTTTTGAGTTTGGCTAAAATAGTCAAAAAAATTAAAAATTTGGACTAAAAAAGTTCTTAATTGGTATTCTTGTTATTGTTGGGGGTTGGTACAGAGTAGCAATAAAAATCAAAATTTATTATTTTGTCAAACTATGTGCCAAATTTGGCACAAAATTTGGTAATGTTATAACTCGTTGGGGGAGTAGTATAGAGTAGTAGGAAAAATTAGAATTGATCATTTTGCCAAATGTAGACACCCCATTTTTGACCCACTTTAAGACTCAGACGTCATCGATTGAGCGCTCGGTGATAGTGCATGTTGTGCTCGTTTTGAGTTTCCGGAGTTTCAGCTGAGTGTCTTGCCTCCGGGCCTCTAAACTCTTTGTGTTTTGGCTCAGTTTGTGGACCAAGCCCTGTTGACCTTTCCTGGAGGGAGAGAGTGGTCTGGGAGACCACTTTTTGTGGTCGTGGACCACTTGTTTCTGGTCGTAGGCCACTTTTCCCCTTTGGAGACTAATTTCTGGTTTTCGGAGCCTTCGGCCGCGCGCCTTGTCTCGGGACCGCTTAACGTTCTTCGTTTGGCTTGGTTTTCGAACCATGCCTTGTTGACTTGGCCTAGAGGGCCACTGTGGTCTGGGAGACCACTTTTGGTGCTCGTAAACTAGTTTTTGAGGTCTCCTGGCTGCACGCCTTGCCTCCCAGACTCTTGTCTTGCATCCTTTTTGGTTTGTTTTTGGTACAAACCTTGTTTTCCTTGTTTGGAAGGTGGTATAGAGGTGGGAGACCAGTTCTCCCCCTTGGAGGCCACTTTTCTTCCCGCTAGCCAATTTTTTGGTCGGCCAACTGGTCTCCTTGGTCTTTGGACCACCTTTTCTGGTCGGCTACCACATCATTGCCTTGCTTTCATGCTGCAGACCATCTCCCCCCTTGGCCGACCACTTTCTTTCTTGGGAGACCACTTGTGGTGGTCGGCCGACCACTACAAGTAGCTGGCCGACCACTTGCTTTTCATCACCTTTTTGGAGATATTTTTAGGACAGCTGGAAGGCACAGAAGCCATCCTCCATATACGCGTATGGAGGGATGGCTTTAGGCAAAAAGCTTGTCCAACAAGCTTGTTTCTTGTTCTCTGTAAGAGAGAACCTCCCCCCTCCTCCTCCAAATTTAGTTTTTGGTGCTTGAGAGTTATACATACATCTTTCTATCTATCCTGCATCTTCTCTTCATTTTTGTGTTCAAAAGTGCATTTTCATCATACTATTGCACACAAACACACACTCAAACACCATACTTTTGTTGCTGAGGCTTATTGAGGTTGGTTTTAGTGCTTTTGGAATGGTTTTGATCCAAGAAAGCTGCTGGAGTTGTAACTTCAAAGTGGTTCATCAATGGTGAGTCAACTAGCCCTTTAAACCCTTGTTTTGATTAAGCTTTTGAACCTATTTGCATGCTTATTTTGGCTTAACTTTAAACTAAAAAAAGTTTTGATTTTGCATGCTTGTGATGTTTTTTTAAGGTCACTTTTGCATTGGAGGTGGTCTACCCCCTCTTAGGCCTTGTTTGGCCTTGTTCGGTCTTGTTCTTGTGCCATCTTCTTAAGCTATTGGGATCACGTTTTTTTGGCCTTCTCACCACTGAAACTCAGAGGAATTTTAGTGGTGGAAATGGTGTTTTGAGGTCCAAATAGGAGAGGGACATCCCCTCTCCTTGTGTCTTATATGCTTGCTTTGAATGCCTCATGTTTGAGCATGTTTATTAAGCTTGTGTTGGCCACATTTGAGCCTATTTTAGGCCTTATTTTGACATGGCATACCACTGTTTTTACTTGGTTTTGTCATCCCTTGCACGCTCCTTACACTTGTAGTGCAATTCCATTAACTAGCCTAATGTGTACCATGCTTTAGACCATCATTCTAGCATGATTTTGGCTTAACTTCAAGAAGCTTTTGTCCATGTTTTACCATGCTTAAGCTTTGATTTGTGTTGTCTTGGTCATGCATGCCGTGCTTTACATAGCTATAGTGCATTTTAGCTTGTTAGCTTTGTGTATCGAATCCACTAGCATGCATTGCTTGGCCTATTTGAATGATTTGGCATCATTTGTTATGAGATTTCAGTGCATGTTTCATGGTCATACACTCACATCCTTCACTCTTTCCATGCTTTGGAGTGTTTGTGTTTTATGCCTTAACATAAGCCATTGTGTATGCCTTCATGCCTAAGCTTGCGAGCTATCATTTCAGTGTGTTTTCGGGGTTATTTTGCCATGATATAACTCTGATTTTTGTTGGCGAAGCCATCTCATGCTTGGTCTTGGTAGGTGTAGTGTAATCCTCTCTTTTGGCCTTGCATATTCCATGCTTCATGCCCTTCAAGCTAGCTTGTTTTGGCTTCTTTCCATACATGTTTTAGCATCATTTTGACATGTTCTAGGACTATTTTGGGTTTCCTTGACTATATGCTTCATGTTTTGCATAGATATAGTGCAATTGGCCTTGCTAGCCTTGTGTTTTGATGCCTCTTGCATGCTATCTTTGAGCTATTTGAATGATTTGGAAACATCTAATACTTGATTTCAGAGCATGTAACATTGTCATATTCTCATGCATATCACTCTTTAATTGTGGTTCAAGTGTTATGCATTGTTGCCTTGTTTGTGGCCTAGCATGTATGCCATCTTGCCTAGGTCCTTGAGCTCTCAACTCAGCATGTTTTGGTCTTTGTTTAGACCTACTTGAGCTCTCTTTGTGGTTGGTTCATGCGTTTGTGCCATGTATTGCATGCCCCCTTTGTAGTCCTCTTTGCTAGCTTTAATGCTTAAGGACCTTTGCATGCTATATTTGTGTTGTTCGAATGATTTGGCATCATTTCATACCTTATTTCAGTGCACTTAGTGTTGTTATACTTCCATGCTTGTCACTCTTTGAGCACTCTTGAGAGTTGTGCTCTTATGCCTAATTGATGGGCCATTGCATTGAGCATGTTTGTCTTGATCTTCATGCCTTAGTTTCATCATTACGGCCACTGATTTGGGCATGACTGATGTCTGTCTACATTTGGTTTAAGTCCATTTAGCATGTTTATTTGCATGTTGCTTGCATGCTTACGTTACATAGCATTGAGTATGCCATGTTGTTCTTAGCATTTAGCATTGAGTATGACATGTTGTTACATTGCATTGTGTATGCTTATGATACATTGCATTGATGTTGTTCTTAGCATTGTGTATGCCATATGGTTTGCATGCTTATGTCACATTGCATTGAGTATGCCATGTTGTTGTTTGCATTATGTATGCCATCTTACATCGCATTGTGTATGCTATGTTGTTGTTTGCATTATATATGCTATTTTGTTGCTTTGCATTGTGTATGCATGCCATTAACATTGGTAGTTTGATCAAGTTGCATTGCATGTTGTTGCATGCTTGTCCCTTGTATGATTGTTTGCATGCTAATATTGCATTACATTGAGTTGCATGCATTACATTGTGTTTGCATGTTTGTTGTTGCCTGCATTGTGTTTGGATTGGGTGTTAGTCCAAACACAAGAAATGAGGGATGTTTCATACTTGCAGTGATGAAACGTGCCTCAATTCTTGGTCGCCGACACACTTGACCATACATGATAGAGTCCAAGGCATTTATGTGTTTATTTGTGCATTCATTTTACATTGAATTGTGCAATTTGGCTTCTCAGCCATCATGCATCGAGATGCATGATTGGTGACCTGAGGGTCGAGAACCACACTCCCTTGAGCTTATGAAATGATAGGGAGGGTGGTGGTGCACACATATCTTGCAAATACATTGCCATCCCCTTTCTTGCTCTTTGTTGCAGCAAATTAGAGAAGTGCCGTAACAACTGGTCAGCCAACCCGAAAAACTAGCTGGCTGACCACTTTTTCTGGTCTGCAGCAATTGAAAGTGGTCGGCCAGCGGCTGATAACACTCCTAGGTGGTTGGCCATGCTCCTACAGGTTCCCATGTTGGAGTTGAAGCTTTCTGGAGCTTGGTGTAAGATTCTGAGAACAATTGAAAACAGAGGCAAATTGGGGCATTGCAACGGATTTCCGAACGAGGCGACCGAGCATGCATGCACTCCTCATCCCGAGGACCTCTGTTTACTGTTTTCCTTAGCTAGTTTATGCTTTGGTTTTGTACTTGAGTAGTTAATGCATTTAGCTGCTTATTTGGGTTGTAATAACTAGTTAGTGAACTTGTTAGTTGATTTGCTTGTTTTGTAATAATTAGTTAGCTTGTTAGTTAATTAGTTTTGTTTTGTAATAATTAGTTTAATTAGCTTAGATTAGCTAGCTAGCTTCTTATTCGGACCCTCCGGCGAGAGGGCCAACTGTTGTAATAAGCGTACGTGTGTGTGATGCATGTCTTCCAACCCCCATTTCTTTCTTCCTTTTACTTACCTACTTTCAGTGGTTAGTTTCAGGGCATATTTTGTTTAGCATACCTTATGCTTCGCATGCATGCATCCATTCATCTGTCTTGCATGCACCAGGCTCGGCGCATCATACTAATTGCATTGTATTTCAATACATTTACTTGAATATGTGTTCAACAACATGTTATGAAGTTGTATTCACATGACATCTTAGAATGGCCGAGCCTATCTTAGTTGCATTTTTGCTTGTGTTGCATTAGCTATCTTAACATGAACTAGGATCATGCATGATTTCTAACTACTTCTCTGTTTTGGGTCGGAGTACACTGTGAGTGTTTACGCTTTAGCATCCTTGCATGTATGTAAGTGATTGCCATGATAGCATGCTTGCCATGAGGCTAACTGCTTAAGTGTTTAACTGGCTGAATACCTGTGGGTGAAGGTTGGATTCCTTGAATTGGAACAATTCATCAAAATATGTTTTCTAAGCTCACTTGAGGGTGGCAAAATCCAAGACTTAGCCTACTTACGAGTAGCACCTCTAAACCGTTTTCAAACAAACGAACATGAAATGTTTTGTTCCAACTTAGGCGATCTAGTCTATACTTGTATGCTGTGCACATCACATAGTAATGCTAGGTTAATAACCGAAACAAGAACACATGTGTCTTCAAAAATAGCATATCGTGTTAGTAAAGGCCGATCTTTGATCGGGTGTGCGGGGGTGCTCATTGCATGACTTTCCCCTCTCGTACCCAAGTTCCCGAGCCGAGGCAACTTTGGTAATGAAAGACACGTGGCCTTTGGCATGAGTCAGGGTTTCCTAAATTCCCCAAACATAAAACATTTAGGTAGCGATTCTGTATCTGGCAAATCAGTCCATGTTTGGCCCTTCTTTATTAAAATCGATTTTCCAAAACAAATTGCCGGATTTGGACTCTTTGGTGATTTATCGATCTCACGTCGCACTTTGTGAGATTAAATTCAGAACCGTGACACGAGTCCGAACTGTAGTAGTTAAGAACAAACGAATTTGCACCCTCGCGCATAGAGCCGGGAGTTCTCGGACAGTCTACAGTTTCTGGCGACTCTGCTGGGGATCTAAAGAACTTGACTCGAACTCATGATATCTTGTTTTGTACACACTTATGTGTCTCTTTGCAGTGCATTTGCATTGGTGCGCCTAAGACACCGTGTTCGCCGTCTGCTATTCCTGAATGGTTTGCCAGAGGCTACGTGCCATAAGGTTGACCGGTTACGGGCTCTGCCACGATGGGAACACAAACCTTGGTTTTCATCGAGGCACCCTTTTTGACCATCCGACCTAGTTGCATATCGGAATCCATAGTGACCATTCCAAGTTAGAACAGGTTGCTTACCCGATTGTAGGTTGTTTGAAACCGCTGTGTGCATAGTGAAACCCTAGTTCTTAACGAAAACAGGACAGGGAAACCCTACCCCTCCATAGCGGTGTTTTGACTCTCTTTTACTTGCTTTGTGCTTTTAGAGTGTACCTCTACAGGAATGCATGTATCAGTTTGCAAGTCTGGGTATCAAGCCTGAGGCCATCAGTATTCGGAGAATCAGTTTTACCTGACGGTATCAGATTTGGGGCAGTGATTTGGGCAACAGCGATCAGTGTTAAGAATAGTGTGTTCAGCTTACGAATGTCAACTGTGTGTTGTGTTTATTTAAATCGTTATGTTGTCCGTTTTTCTACTTATTGTTTCCTTATTATGCTTTATTTATCCTTTTGCAAGGTAGTTTAGCACAATTGCATCTGACCAGGCAGATATTCCCCAAGCACTCTTGGTTAGAGGTCGCAGACTTCATCGATCTGAGGATCTGATAAACGGACAACCAGTGTTCCATTCTTTACCCCCGGTTACTAGACGGAGGTCAGTTAGGCGCAGTCCATCAGTACAGCGGTTACTAGATCAACGGTCTTTATCCACCCTACCAGTGAATAGTCAGGCTGAGATTTCAGTTTCTACTGCAGAGACAGATATACCGGTTGTTCAGATAGATCAATACATTATGGCAAGCATGGAAGAGATGATGTGTCAGCTACAGGAGAGTATGCAAGCCATGTAGCAGGATGCTGCCCGCCAAGCAGAGTTTGCCGCACGTCAGGCCGAGGTTATGGCCCAATAGGCAGAGCTGATTGCCAGACTTCAGCAACAGCAACAACCACAGCAAGCCAGAGCATCTGCTTCGTACTCACCTCCTCCCCTACCTAGGGTTCCAACACCCGGGGAGACTGCCAATGTCCAAGAAAATACTGACGTTCCAACGGGGCCAGCTCCCCCCCAATCCTATCCCAGCTGTCCAAAGCGCCCACCAATCTAGTGGATACACCGTTTGAGTTCGAGGTGGATACACCGTTTGAGTTCGAGGTGGATCCAACAGTGCTAAAAGTGAGCAAGCTAGAAAAGCTTTTCAAGAAGGCTCAAGGCGTGAAATCCATTCCGGATATAGAGGATAGATACATCGACTCGGCCGTGACGCTGCCGGACCGGTGTAAGATGTCGCACATAGACCGTTTTGACGGTTCTGAAGACCCCATGGTACACCTACGGTTGTTTTCAGATATCCTAAGGCCGATGGGCCTCTCCAGATTGCAGAAGCTTTCCCTTTTCGGCTGGACCCTATCGGGTGTTGCGGCTATTTGGTATCCAAAACTGGAGGACTCTGTTAAGAGAAACTGGGAGGAGATGGCTGAGGCCTTTATAGCTCAATATTCCTGTAATACACAGATCAAGATCACAACTCGTGATCTTGAGACAACCAAGCAGGAGCCAAAGGAGAGCTTCTCCGACTTTGTAACCCGTTGGAGAGCTAAAGCCTCGATGATGACAATCAGGCCGGTTGACAAAGATCAAATACGGATGGTTGTGCACAATCTCTAGCCCAAGCTTATGCTAAAGATGATCATTCTACCCCTTCCTACCTTTGCGGATCTACATGAGATTGGGGTGCAGATCGAGGACGCCATGAAACAGGGTCTGATTGACCATGACAGAAAGCAGCCGAAGAGGGCATTCAACCGCAGTACAAATGCAGGCACGAGTAGTGCTGCAGCTGCCAGGACTTCAGATGTGGGCATGGTCACCACCACCACCCCGAAAACCCTTCCAGCTACACCCTTCACTGGTGCGTCCGGAAGTAGTTCACAAACAGCTAGATATGCACCTCGAGGCCAAAGAACCTTTACCCTGTTATATATGTCTCTGTCCAAGGCTTTGGGGGTTTTGATCAAGAAAGGGCACTTGAAGCACCTCGAGCCGCGGCCATTACCAAACAAGCTTTCCCCTTCCCATAACCTAGCAAAGTACTGCGCCTATCACCAACAGCATGGTCATGAAATCGACCAGTGCTTTAGATTACGTCATGAGATTCATGATCTCATCGACAACAGGGTGATCGTGTCTCCGGAGAAACTGAATGTCACAACCAATCCACTTCCACCACATAATCAAGCTCCACCTCCCAAACTCATCAACCTCATCCAAACCTCGGTCATTCCATATGACTCGTGCATATATATCACCCCTTCCCACCTACCCAAGCCGGAGGTATTCATCCCGGACTACATGGATTTGTGCATGTTGGATATCTTTCAAACCCAACCCAAATCAATGGTGGTGACTATCGAAGATAGAACAGGAATCACTGTGAGGGAAAATGAAAATGATCAGTCAAAGCCTGAGGGGTCTACAAGTTTTTAGTACAACTCGAGTGGTTACATCACATCAACGGGCCAGATTAAGCCGAGGCTAGAGTTGCTGGTTGGGATAGAGGTCTATGTGGTTAGGGAGGATGGACCCAGTTAGGGATTAGATGACTTGGCAGAGTTGGAGGAAGATATCACGAACCTACAATTCTTTAATGAACAGGATCCAGGAGACGTGACTGTCAACTGGTTTGATTTAGATGAGTCAGCAGAAGCTACTGGGTGGCTCAGCAACGAGCCGGATGTCGTTGAACAACCTCAGTTGGAACAAGGATTGCCAGAAATGGGGACATCAATAGTGGCCAGAATGGCCGAGAATCAGGAGCAACCGCCGAAGAGCACCGGTGTAAAGAATTTGTTCAGAATACGGACAATTTGAGTATGAAAGATGCTGAAGAACAGGCTACACTGAAGCAGTTTGAGCAGGAAAAGATCGAAGGTCTGGAAAGGGCTAGAAAGGCCAAAGCCCCTGCAGGGACGGAATGTGCTGTGAGCACAAGAACAGAATGTGCTGTGTGCATAGAAGTAGTTATAACGAAACCTGATAGCTGTCTGTCGATGGCCGACGATATGTGGTGGGAAGATGATGACCTATGTCTTGCCCACACCGACGAAGATTGGGGGCAGAGCCAACCGGATGATACCTGGTATATCGGAGAGGTGGACCACATGACCAGGAGTGGACGGTATTTTAAGCCCCCACATTTGGATCAACCAGAGGCGTCCAGAAAGGACAAAGAGGCGAAGAAGCAAAAAGAAAAACTGTTCGAGGAGGAGGCTGTGGTGAAACAGCTTAAGAAAATCCAAGCAAACATCTCCATCTGGGGACTGCTTATGGCCTCAAAAGTACACAGACAAGCTGTCCTTTCTGCAATGGGCAGGGCTAAACTTTTAATCGACACCACGCCTGAACAGTTGGTAGGGCTGGTCTTTCCAGGAGAAGCTTTCCCGACATTGACTTTCACTGACAAGGAACTGCCGCCTGAGGGCTCAAACCATAACAAACCACTCTACATCTCTGTCAAGTGTAGAGAGAAGTGGGTACCGGTGGTTCTTGTTGACACAGGATCCGCTATCAATATGTGCCCGTCGAGGACGGCATATGCTATCGGGTTGAAGCCCGCAGATTTTGTGCCAACTGCCTAGGTGATACGGGCATACGATAACACCAGCAGAGAGGTGATGGGGACTGTATAGATTTGGACTCAGGTTGGTCCAGGACAACATGACAATGACTTTCATGTCTTGGACGTTCCCACAACCTTTAATACACTCTTAGGGCGGTCGTGGCTACACCAGGTGAAGGCGGTCTCTTCTACCCTGCACCAGATGTTGAAGTACCCCCATGGGAAGGGGATGGCCATCCTTTTTGGAAATTCTTCAATCCATCTGCCGCTAGAGGTTTCTACACCAGTTCTGGAGATTGAACATGGCGCGAAGGATGTGTTCTTGTCAGGATTTACCCTAGCCGAGGCCCGGGTTGTACAGAACATTCTAGCTATTGATGAGGGGCTATACGTCAGCGCACAATCAGTTTACCTATGAACAAGCTCCAGCACATCCCCAGGATGGGATTAGGGAGAAGTGTCCGGAAAGGTGTTGCAGCATCGGCCGAAGTGCCGCATAATCCACATACCTTTGGTTTAGGTTATCTACCCACCAAGGAGGACTGGGTGTGGAAAGGGAAAGAAATGACCGAAAAGACCAGAGCAAAGCAGGCAGGGAAGCATTATGAGTTGATGCACCGACCTATCCATGGTAACCTGGATGGACGCTTTTTTCGGGAGGGGGAGGACTTCTTGTTTTGCGGCTTCCTGGAGCCATGGTTGAATGCAGAGAGGCGGCGCGTGTCGGGATTCGAGATTTTCTTTGACTTGCAATTGTCCGGGGATGATGTTGCCGAAGAGCAGACAGACCCACCAGCTAAGACTGAGTAGTGCAAGGAGGAGGATTCCGAGAGCACAGAGATTGAAATGGGGGTAGCACTGGCTTGCCTACTCTTAGATCCTTAGATCGTACAAGAGTGCTTGGGGGATGATCTCTCAGTGTCTATGATTGGGAATGAAGCGGCTGTGAGCCCATCTTAAAACATTCTGGATGCATCCATCGCACCCTCCCTCGTCTGGAAATACGATGAGGGCTTCTTATCGAGTAGCACCGGGTCAGGTAGTGAGCCGAAATCTGATTCCACTGAGTCTGTGGAGTCGGAATCAGGTTCCAACTCGTCTGAGTCTAAGTCCGGTATTCTTGGGGGTGACAACCTGGATGCCACAGTCCTGTCTAGGTCGTTTTTTTCTTTAAGTCTGTTGTAACAGAGGAATCAGGCGATTTGGAAGTGATTAATGAGAATGGAATGGCTGTGGCTTCTGAGTACTTTTCTCTGCCCTTAATTTATTGCATTAATCAGGATTTTCAAAATTTTGATAAAAATGACGAGGACAAAATTCCTCCGCTTTTGCAATATTTGCTTGATTAGGAGCAGGAGAGGTTTGTTAAACCCTTGGTTGATGAAATCACCACAATTAATGTTGGTACGGAGAAGGACCCGCGGCTGGTCCAGATCGGGTCCACGCTGTCTTCGGTGGAGCGCGAGCGCTTAGTCGCTTTGTTAAAAGATTTCAAAGATGTTTTCACGTAGTTCTACGAAGACATGCCTAGAATTGATCCTGAGATTGTATAGCACCGGATCCCTCTTGACCCAGAGGCCCGACCTGTTAAACCGAAACTTCGAAGGATCCGCCCGGACTGGGTTCTTCAGATCAAAGAAGAGGTCACCAAGCAAATTGATGCAGGGTTCCTGCTAGTATCTGAATACCCAACTTGGTTGGCCAATATAGTTCCAGTGCTGAAAAAGGATGGCAGAATTTGAGTATGTTTGGACTTCACGGATTTGAAGAAAGCCAGTCCGAAGGACGACTTTTCTCTCCCGCATATCGACGAATTAGTGGACTTCACTGCTGGGCAGGCGTTGCTCTCCTTCATGGATGGCTTTTCAGGCTGCAATCAGATATTGATGGCACCCGAAGACCAGGAGAAGATTGCTTTCACCACCCCGTGGGGATCCTATTGTTATAGGGTGATGCCGTTTGGGCTGAAGAATGCTGGAGCTACGTATCAACAGGCTGCAACCACAATTTTGCACGACATGATCCATAAAGAGGTTGAGGTGTACGTGGACGACATGATTGTCAAGTCCAAGGAAAGAGAGGGCCGCTACACCGCCTTATAGAAATTCTTCCAAAGGATCAGAGAGTATCGGCTGTGGCTGAATCCTCAGAAATGTACCTTTGGTGTTACAGTAGGGAAAATGTTGGTGTTCTTGATCACACAGAGAAGTATCGAGGTCGATCCTTCCAAAATCAAGGCCATCTTAGAAATGCCACCACCGAGGACTGAAAAGGAGGTGCGAGGCTTTCTAGGTAAAGTACAATTCACAAGACGGTTTAATGCAAAATTAACCTTGACTTGTGAACCACTCTTTGGCCTCCTAAAGAAAGGAAAGAAGTTCCAATGGGACGACCGATGCCAAGTTGCTTTCGAGCAGATCAAACAATATTTACAGAACCCACATGTGTTGTCACCGTCTGAGCTGGGGAAACCGTTGATTCTGTATCTTTCAGTGACTGAAATTACAATGGGCTGCATGCTTGCACAGGAGTCTGAGGTCAAAGTAGAGAAAACTATTTACTATCTGACCAAGAAAATGCTAGATTATGAGACCCGCTACACTCCGCTGGAGAAGGCTTGTTTGGCCTTGGTATGGGCTACCAGGAAGCTGCGACACTACCTGTTAGCTCACTCTGTAATACTGGTTTCGAGATTAGATCCCATCAAATATCTTTTCGAGAAACCGACACTTACGGGTAGGCTGGCCCGTTGGTTGCTTCTGCTTTCTGAAGTCGATCTGAAGTATATGATGCGCAAGTCAGTGAAAGGGAGAGCGGTAGCGGAGTTCGTAGCCGATCACCCAGTTGAAGGGAATGAAGTAGTTGAGTACCTATTCCCAGACGAGGCCATTCTGCATGTCGAAGAATAAACTTGAACAATGTACTTTGACGGAGCGTCAAACCAATATGGGTATGGGATAGGGGTTTTGCTGATAGCACTCGACAATTCTCGTATTCCTCCAGCATTCAAACTCCGGTTTAGAGTGTTGGACAACGAGGCAGAATATGAGGCATGTATTGCTGGACTAGAAGCCACCCTAAAACTAGGTACAAAACGGTTAGATGTCATCGGGGACTCGAACCTTGTTGCATCTCAAGCTAAAGGAGATTGGAAAATTAAAGAAAAAAAGGTGAAAATCTATCACCAGGCCTTGAACGTTCTAATTCCTCGATTTGAGAAACTGAATTTTGCTCATCTGTTAAGAGAGAACAACAGGTTCACTGATTGATTAGCAACTCTATCTTCTATGATAGACATCCCTTTTGGAGTCCGGATGTGTCCGATCATCATCGAACAAAAATTCGTGCTGGTCTACGAGCTGATTGCTGCCATAGATGAAGTACAAGATAAGAATCCCTGGTATTACGATGTCTGAAACATCTTGGAAAAGGAAACGTATCCACCAGGGGCAAATGCCAAAGACAAGAGGGCAATTAAAAGACTGGCTGCTCAGTTCATTGTCTGCGGGGGTAAACTGTACAAGAGGGGTCATCTCGGGATGCATAAGTTGTGTGTTGATGCTGAAGAATCCAAGCGCCTGATGGAGGCCATCCATGGAGGAGAGTGCGAAGCACACATGAACGGGGTAATGGTAGCCTGGAAGATCATTAGGCAGGGTTATTACTGGTCCACCATGGAGGAGGATTGTATTGGCTTTGTCCGGCGATGCCACAAATGTTAGATCCATGCGAACCGCATGAACATTCTGCCGTTGAAGTTGTACAACATGACTTCGCCATGGCCGTTTTCAGTCTGGGGGATTGATGTAATTGGGGCTGTCACTCCAAAGGGGTCCAATGGGAATGAGTACATTTTGGTTGCGATAGACTACTTCACGAAGTGGGTTGGGGCCCAATCTTATGCGGTGTTGAAGGTATTGCATGTTGCTAAGTTCATCAGGAACAACATCATCTGTCGCTACGGGGTCCCGAATGAGATTGTTTTGGATAACGGTTCCCCCTTCAAGAAGGAGGTGATCGACTTATTGGGAGAAGTACAACGTGGCTTTTCATAAGTCGTCTACATATCGGCCGCAGACCAACGGAGCAGTTGAGGCCGCCAACAAGAACATCAAGCACATTCTGCAGAAGATGGTGGAAACCTACCGAGACTGGCCAGACAAGCTGCCAATTGCTCTGTGGGGCTACCGGACTTCAATTCGAACTTCTACTGGGGCGACTCCGTATTTCTTGGTTTATGGAATGGAGGCTGTTCTACCTATCGAAGTTGAGGTTCTGTCATTACGGGTATTGGCTGAGTGTCAGATAGCTGAGGCAGATCGGCAGCAAAGTAGGTTTGAAGAACTTATGCTCTTTAATGAAAGAAGGCTAAAAGCATTGTATCACGTTCAGGGTTATCAACGAAGAATTGCCAGGACTTTCAACAAGAAAGCAAAGTCCAGGAATTTGAAAGAGGGGAATCTTGTGCTCAAAGACAACCGAGCTCCCATTCACGTCCCTAGGGGCAAGTTCAGACCCAATTGGACTGGCCCTTATATCATCAAGTCTATCTAGTCGGGCGGAGCTGTCGTTCTGATGGACCTAGATGGCCTACAGTTCTCCCAGCCAATCAACATGGACAAGTTGAAGAAATACTATCCCTGAGTGGCTCGCTAGGCTGAAAACCCGAAAGGGCGACCTAGGCAAAAGTCAGAGCATGAAAAATTTGAAATTATAAAAACTGAGCTCGCAAGGTTGAAAACCCAAAAAGGGCGGTGTAGCACGCGCCCGCGTGGGGGGGCCTCGCTACTACAGTTCGGACTCGATTTGTGTCACGGTTCTTAATCTGAACCAAAGAGTCCAAAATCCGGCAAATCGTTTTGAGAAACAGATTTTTTGAAAAGAAGTGCCAAACATGGACTGCTTTGCCAGATACAGAGTCGCCACCTAAATATTTTAAAATGGGAAATTTAGGAAACCCTGACTCGGTGCCGAAGGCCACATGTCCGTCATCATCAGAGTTGCCTCGGCTCGGGAGCTAGGGTACGATTGGGGAAGGTCAGCTATGAGCATCCCCTCTCGCCCGATCCGAAGATTGGCCTCTACTAACCGTGATATCCGTTTTTGAAAACATTATGTGTTCTTATTCCATTTATTAGCCTAGAATTACTATGTTATGCGCACAGCAAACAAGTATAGACTAGGTTGCCTAATTTGGAAATAAGCATTGCATATCCGTTTGTCTTAAAAAAAATGTTTTGGAATTTGCTACTCGCAAGTAGGTTAAAACACGGATTTCAACGAGTGTTTCCAACTCAGGCAATCCAACCTTCACCCACAGGCAATCAAACAGGCGAAGCCGGTTTTGAAAGTTGGACTTATACGCTATGCGAAGCCGGTTTTGAAAGTTGGACTTATACGCTATGCGAAGCCGGTTTTGAAAGTTGGACTTATACGCTATGCGAAGCCGGTTTTGAAAGTTGGACTTATACGCTATGCGAAGCCGGTTTTGAAAGTTGGACTTATACGCTATGCGAAGCCGGTTTTGAAAGTTGGACTTATACGCTATGCGAAGCCGGTTTTGAAAGTTGGACTTATACGCTATGCGAAGCCGGTTTTGAAAGTTGGACTTATACGCTATGCGAAGCCGGTTTTGAAAGTTGGACTTATACGCTATGCGAAGCCGGTTTTGAAAGTTGGACTTATACGCTATGCGAAGCCGGTTTTGAAAGTTGGACTTATACGCTATGCGAAGCCGGTTTTGAAAGTTGGACTTATACGCTATGCGAAGCCGGTTTTGAAAGTTGGACTTATACGCTATGCGAAGCCGGTTTTGAAAGTTGGACTTATACGCTATGCGAAGCCGGTTTTGAAAGTTGGACTTATACGCTATGCGAAGCCGGTTTTGAAAGTTGGACTTATACGCTATGCGAAGCCGGTTTTGAAAGTTGGACTTATACGCTATGCGAAGCCGGTTTTGAAAGTTGGACTTATACGCTATGCGAAGCCGGTTTTGAAAGTTGGACTTATACGCTATGCGAAGCCGGTTTTGAAAGTTGGACTTATACGCTATGCGAAGCCGGTTTTGAAAGTTGGACTTATACGCTATGCGAAGCCGGTTTTGAAAGTTGGACTTATACGCTATGCGAAGCCGGTTTTGAAAGTTGGACTTATACGCTATGCGAAGCCGGTTTTGAAAGTTGGACTTATACGCTATGCGAAGCCGGTTTTGAAAGTTGGACTTATACGCTATGCGAAGCCGGTTTTGAAAGTTGGACTTATACGCTATGCGAAGCCGGTTTTGAAAGTTGGACTTATACGCTATGCGAAGCCGGTTTTGAAAGTTGGACTTATACGCTATGCGAAGCCGGTTTTGAAAGTTGGACTTATACGCTATGCGAAGCCGGTTTTGAAAGTTGGACTTATACGCTATGCGAAGCCGGTTTTGAAAGTTGGACTTATACGCTATGCGAAGCCGGTTTTGAAAGTTGGACTTATACGCTATGCGAAGCCGGTTTTGAAAGTTGGACTTATACGCTATGCGAAGCCGGTTTTGAAAGTTGGACTTATACGCTATGCGAAGCCGGTTTTGAAAGTTGGACTTATACGCTATGCGAAGCCGGTTTTGAAAGTTGGACTTATACGCTATGCGAAGCCGGTTTTGAAAGTTGGACTTATACGCTATGCGAAGCCGGTTTTGAAAGTTGGACTTATACGCTATGCGAAGCCGGTTTTGAAAGTTGGACTTATACGCTATGCGAAGCCGGTTTTGAAAGTTGGACTTATACGCTATGCGAAGCCGGTTTTGAAAGTTGGACTTATACGCTATGCGAAGCCGGTTTTGAAAGTTGGACTTATACGCTATGCGAAGCCGGTTTTGAAAGTTGGACTTATACGCTATGCGAAGCCGGTTTTGAAAGTTGGACTTATACGCTATGCGAAGCCGGTTTTGAAAGTTGGACTTATACGCTATGCGAAGCCGGTTTTGAAAGTTGGACTTATACGCTATGCGAAGCCGGTTTTGAAAGTTGGACTTATACGCTATGCGAAGCCGGTTTTGAAAGTTGGACTTATACGCTATGCGAAGCCGGTTTTGAAAGTTGGACTTATACGCTATGCGAAGCCGGTTTTGAAAGTTGGACTTATACGCTATGCGAAGCCGGTTTTGAAAGTTGGACTTATACGCTATGCGAAGCCGGTTTTGAAAGTTGGACTTATACGCTATGCGAAGCCGGTTTTGAAAGTTGGACTTATACGCTATGCGAAGCCGGTTTTGAAAGTTGGACTTATACGCTATGCGAAGCCGGTTTTGAAAGTTGGACTTATACGCTATGCGAAGCCGGTTTTGAAAGTTGGACTTATACGCTATGCGAAGCCGGTTTTGAAAGTTGGACTTATACGCTATGCGAAGCCGGTTTTGAAAGTTGGACTTATACGCTATGCGAAGCCGGTTTTGAAAGTTGGACTTATACGCTATGCGAAGCCGGTTTTGAAAGTTGGACTTATACGCTATGCGAAGCCGGTTTTGAAAGTTGGACTTATACGCTATGCGAAGCCGGTTTTGAAAGTTGGACTTATACGCTATGCGAAGCCGGTTTTGAAAGTTGGACTTATACGCTATGCGAAGCCGGTTTTGAAAGTTGGACTTATACGCTATGCGAAGCCGGTTTTGAAAGTTGGACTTATACGCTATGCGAAGCCGGTTTTGAAAGTTGGACTTATACGCTATGCGAAGCCGGTTTTGAAAGTTGGACTTATACGCTATGCGAAGCCGGTTTTGAAAGTTGGACTTATACGCTATGCGAAGCCGGTTTTGAAAGTTGGACTTATACGCTATGCGAAGCCGGTTTTGAAAGTTGGACTTATACGCTATGCGAAGCCGGTTTTGAAAGTTGGACTTATACGCTATGCGAAGCCGGTTTTGAAAGTTGGACTTATACGCTATGCGAAGCCGGTTTTGAAAGTTGGACTTATACGCTATGCGAAGCCGGTTTTGAAAGTTGGACTTATACGCTATGCGAAGCCGGTTTTGAAAGTTGGACTTATACGCTATGCGAAGCCGGTTTTGAAAGTTGGACTTATACGCTATGCGAAGCCGGTTTTGAAAGTTGGACTTATACGCTATGCGAAGCCGGTTTTGAAAGTTGGACTTATACGCTATGCGAAGCCGGTTTTGAAAGTTGGACTTATACGCTATGCGAAGCCGGTTTTGAAAGTTGGACTTATACGCTATGCGAAGCCGGTTTTGAAAGTTGGACTTATACGCTATGCGAAGCCGGTTTTGAAAGTTGGACTTATACGCTATGCGAAGCCGGTTTTGAAAGTTGGACTTATACGCTATGCGAAGCCGGTTTTGAAAGTTGGACTTATACGCTATGCGAAGCCGGTTTTGAAAGTTGGACTTATACGCTATGCGAAGCCGGTTTTGAAAGTTGGACTTATACGCTATGCGAAGCCGGTTTTGAAAGTTGGACTTATACGCTATGCGAAGCCGGTTTTGAAAGTTGGACTTATACGCTATGCGAAGCCGGTTTTGAAAGTTGGACTTATACGCTATGCGAAGCCGGTTTTGAAAGTTGGACTTATACGCTATGCGAAGCCGGTTTTGAAAGTTGGACTTATACGCTATGCGAAGCCGGTTTTGAAAGTTGGACTTATACGCTATGCGAAGCCGGTTTTGAAAGTTGGACTTATACGCTATGCGAAGCCGGTTTTGAAAGTTGGACTTATACGCTATGCGAAGCCGGTTTTGAAAGTTGGACTTATACGCTATGCGAAGCCGGTTTTGAAAGTTGGACTTATACGCTATGCGAAGCCGGTTTTGAAAGTTGGACTTATACGCTATGCGAAGCCGGTTTTGAAAGTTGGACTTATACGCTATGCGAAGCCGGTTTTGAAAGTTGGACTTATACGCTATGCGAAGCCGGTTTTGAAAGTTGGACTTATACGCTATGCGAAGCCGGTTTTGAAAGTTGGACTTATACGCTATGCGAAGCCGGTTTTGAAAGTTGGACTTATACGCTATGCGAAGCCGGTTTTGAAAGTTGGACTTATACGCTATGCGAAGCCGGTTTTGAAAGTTGGACTTATACGCTATGCGAAGCCGGTTTTGAAAGTTGGACTTATACGCTATGCGAAGCCGGTTTTGAAAGTTGGACTTATACGCTATGCGAAGCCGGTTTTGAAAGTTGGACTTATACGCTATGCGAAGCCGGTTTTGAAAGTTGGACTTATACGCTATGCGAAGCCGGTTTTGAAAGTTGGACTTATACGCTATGCGAAGCCGGTTTTGAAAGTTGGACTTATACGCTATGCGAAGCCGGTTTTGAAAGTTGGACTTATACGCTATGCGAAGCCGGTTTTGAAAGTTGGACTTATACGCTATGCGAAGCCGGTTTTGAAAGTTGGACTTATACGCTATGCGAAGCCGGTTTTGAAAGTTGGACTTATACGCTATGCGAAGCCGGTTTTGAAAGTTGGACTTATACGCTATGCGAAGCCGGTTTTGAAAGTTGGACTTATACGCTATGCGAAGCCGGTTTTGAAAGTTGGACTTATACGCTATGCGAAGCCGGTTTTGAAAGTTGGACTTATACGCTATGCGAAGCCGGTTTTGAAAGTTGGACTTATACGCTATGCGAAGCCGGTTTTGAAAGTTGGACTTATACGCTATGCGAAGCCGGTTTTGAAAGTTGGACTTATACGCTATGCGAAGCCGGTTTTGAAAGTTGGACTTATACGCTATGCGAAGCCGGTTTTGAAAGTTGGACTTATACGCTATGCGAAGCCGGTTTTGAAAGTTGGACTTATACGCTATGCGAAGCCGGTTTTGAAAGTTGGACTTATACGCTATGCGAAGCCGGTTTTGAAAGTTGGACTTATACGCTATGCGAAGCCGGTTTTGAAAGTTGGACTTATACGCTATGCGAAGCCGGTTTTGAAAGTTGGACTTATACGCTATGCGAAGCCGGTTTTGAAAGTTGGACTTATACGCTATGCGAAGCCGGTTTTGAAAGTTGGACTTATACGCTATGCGAAGCCGGTTTTGAAAGTTGGACTTATACGCTATGCGAAGCCGGTTTTGAAAGTTGGACTTATACGCTATGCGAAGCCGGTTTTGAAAGTTGGACTTATACGCTATGCGAAGCCGGTTTTGAAAGTTGGACTTATACGCTATGCGAAGCCGGTTTTGAAAGTTGGACTTATACGCTATGCGAAGCCGGTTTTGAAAGTTGGACTTATACGCTATGCGAAGCCGGTTTTGAAAGTTGGACTTATACGCTATGCGAAGCCGGTTTTGAAAGTTGGACTTATACGCTATGCGAAGCCGGTTTTGAAAGTTGGACTTATACGCTATGCGAAGCCGGTTTTGAAAGTTGGACTTATACGCTATGCGAAGCCGGTTTTGAAAGTTGGACTTATACGCTATGCGAAGCCGGTTTTGAAAGTTGGACTTATACGCTATGCGAAGCCGGTTTTGAAAGTTGGACTTATACGCTATGCGAAGCCGGTTTTGAAAGTTGGACTTATACGCTATGCGAAGCCGGTTTTGAAAGTTGGACTTATACGCTATGCGAAGCCGGTTTTGAAAGTTGGACTTATACGCTATGCGAAGCCGGTTTTGAAAGTTGGACTTATACGCTATGCGAAGCCGGTTTTGAAAGTTGGACTTATACGCTATGCGAAGCCGGTTTTGAAAGTTGGACTTATACGCTATGCGAAGCCGGTTTTGAAAGTTGGACTTATACGCTATGCGAAGCCGGTTTTGAAAGTTGGACTTATACGCTATGCGAAGCCGGTTTTGAAAGTTGGACTTATACGCTATGCGAAGCCGGTTTTGAAAGTTGGACTTATACGCTATGCGAAGCCGGTTTTGAAAGTTGGACTTATACGCTATGCGAAGCCGGTTTTGAAAGTTGGACTTATACGCTATGCGAAGCCGGTTTTGAAAGTTGGACTTATACGCTATGCGAAGCCGGTTTTGAAAGTTGGACTTATACGCTATGCGAAGCCGGTTTTGAAAGTTGGACTTATACGCTATGCGAAGCCGGTTTTGAAAGTTGGACTTATACGCTATGCGAAGCCGGTTTTGAAAGTTGGACTTATACGCTATGCGAAGCCGGTTTTGAAAGTTGGACTTATACGCTATGCGAAGCCGGTTTTGAAAGTTGGACTTATACGCTATGCGAAGCCGGTTTTGAAAGTTGGACTTATACGCTATGCGAAGCCGGTTTTGAAAGTTGGACTTATACGCTATGCGAAGCCGGTTTTGAAAGTTGGACTTATACGCTATGCGAAGCCGGTTTTGAAAGTTGGACTTATACGCTATGCGAAGCCGGTTTTGAAAGTTGGACTTATACGCTATGCGAAGCCGGTTTTGAAAGTTGGACTTATACGCTATGCGAAGCCGGTTTTGAAAGTTGGACTTATACGCTATGCGAAGCCGGTTTTGAAAGTTGGACTTATACGCTATGCGAAGCCGGTTTTGAAAGTTGGACTTATACGCTATGCGAAGCCGGTTTTGAAAGTTGGACTTATACGCTATGCGAAGCCGGTTTTGAAAGTTGGACTTATACGCTATGCGAAGCCGGTTTTGAAAGTTGGACTTATACGCTATGCGAAGCCGGTTTTGAAAGTTGGACTTATACGCTATGCGAAGCCGGTTTTGAAAGTTGGACTTATACGCTATGCGAAGCCGGTTTTGAAAGTTGGACTTATACGCTATGCGAAGCCGGTTTTGAAAGTTGGACTTATACGCTATGCGAAGCCGGTTTTGAAAGTTGGACTTATACGCTATGCGAAGCCGGTTTTGAAAGTTGGACTTATACGCTATGCGAAGCCGGTTTTGAAAGTTGGACTTATACGCTATGCGAAGCCGGTTTTGAAAGTTGGACTTATACGCTATGCGAAGCCGGTTTTGAAAGTTGGACTTATACGCTATGCGAAGCCGGTTTTGAAAGTTGGACTTATACGCTATGCGAAGCCGGTTTTGAAAGTTGGACTTATACGCTATGCGAAGCCGGTTTTGAAAGTTGGACTTATACGCTATGCGAAGCCGGTTTTGAAAGTTGGACTTATACGCTATGCGAAGCCGGTTTTGAAAGTTGGACTTATACGCTATGCGAAGCCGGTTTTGAAAGTTGGACTTATACGCTATGCGAAGCCGGTTTTGAAAGTTGGACTTATACGCTATGCGAAGCCGGTTTTGAAAGTTGGACTTATACGCTATGCGAAGCCGGTTTTGAAAGTTGGACTTATACGCTATGCGAAGCCGGTTTTGAAAGTTGGACTTATACGCTATGCGAAGCCGGTTTTGAAAGTTGGACTTATACGCTATGCGAAGCCGGTTTTGAAAGTTGGACTTATACGCTATGCGAAGCCGGTTTTGAAAGTTGGACTTATACGCTATGCGAAGCCGGTTTTGAAAGTTGGACTTATACGCTATGCGAAGCCGGTTTTGAAAGTTGGACTTATACGCTATGCGAAGCCGGTTTTGAAAGTTGGACTTATACGCTATGCGAAGCCGGTTTTGAAAGTTGGACTTATACGCTATGCGAAGCCGGTTTTGAAAGTTGGACTTATACGCTATGCGAAGCCGGTTTTGAAAGTTGGACTTATACGCTATGCGAAGCCGGTTTTGAAAGTTGGACTTATACGCTATGCGAAGCCGGTTTTGAAAGTTGGACTTATACGCTATGCGAAGCCGGTTTTGAAAGTTGGACTTATACGCTATGCGAAGCCGGTTTTGAAAGTTGGACTTATACGCTATGCGAAGCCGGTTTTGAAAGTTGGACTTATACGCTATGCGAAGCCGGTTTTGAAAGTTGGACTTATACGCTATGCGAAGCCGGTTTTGAAAGTTGGACTTATACGCTATGCGAAGCCGGTTTTGAAAGTTGGACTTATACGCTATGCGAAGCCGGTTTTGAAAGTTGGACTTATACGCTATGCGAAGCCGGTTTTGAAAGTTGGACTTATACGCTATGCGAAGCCGGTTTTGAAAGTTGGACTTATACGCTATGCGAAGCCGGTTTTGAAAGTTGGACTTATACGCTATGCGAAGCCGGTTTTGAAAGTTGGACTTATACGCTATGCGAAGCCGGTTTTGAAAGTTGGACTTATACGCTATGCGAAGCCGGTTTTGAAAGTTGGACTTATACGCTATGCGAAGCCGGTTTTGAAAGTTGGACTTATACGCTATGCGAAGCCGGTTTTGAAAGTTGGACTTATACGCTATGCGAAGCCGGTTTTGAAAGTTGGACTTATACGCTATGCGAAGCCGGTTTTGAAAGTTGGACTTATACGCTATGCGAAGCCGGTTTTGAAAGTTGGACTTATACGCTATGCGAAGCCGGTTTTGAAAGTTGGACTTATACGCTATGCGAAGCCGGTTTTGAAAGTTGGACTTATACGCTATGCGAAGCCGGTTTTGAAAGTTGGACTTATACGCTATGCGAAGCCGGTTTTGAAAGTTGGACTTATACGCTATGCGAAGCCGGTTTTGAAAGTTGGACTTATACGCTATGCGAAGCCGGTTTTGAAAGTTGGACTTATACGCTATGCGAAGCCGGTTTTGAAAGTTGGACTTATACGCTATGCGAAGCCGGTTTTGAAAGTTGGACTTATACGCTATGCGAAGCCGGTTTTGAAAGTTGGACTTATACGCTATGCGAAGCCGGTTTTGAAAGTTGGACTTATACGCTATGCGAAGCCGGTTTTGAAAGTTGGACTTATACGCTATGCGAAGCCGGTTTTGAAAGTTGGACTTATACGCTATGCGAAGCCGGTTTTGAAAGTTGGACTTATACGCTACGTGAAGCCGGTTTTGAAAGTTGGACTTATACGCTACGCGAGGCCGATTTCGAAAGTTGGACTTATACGCTACGCGAGGCCGATTTCGAAAGTTGGACTTATACGCTACGCGAGGCCGATTTCGAAAGTTGGACTTATACGCTACGCGAGGCCGATTTCGAAAGTTGGACTTATACGCTACGCGAGGCCGATTTCGAAAGTTGGACTTATACGCTACGCGAAGCCGGTTTTGAAAGTTGGACTTATACGCTACGCGAAGCCGGTTATCACTCATGATCATGTAAAGAGAGCTGTAATGAAGCAATTATGTGAAATAAATGCAACATTTTAAGCGAATGCTAGGCAAGCAAGTAAGCTCGAGCCAAACTACACCTCGTGCAGAAAGGATGTAAGAGAATTATGCAATTCTCACGAACATGTGCGTTGGATACACAAAAGTGAACGAAGTGTGATAGATACACTAAGTGGACAAACATGCGTGATAGATACACAAAATGAGAATGTGTGTGATAGATACACAAAATGAAAGAAATGTGATTGATACACTAGGTGAAGAGAGTGTGATTGATACACTAAAAGTGTGCACAAAGTGTGATAGATGCACTATGTGAACAGAGTGTGATTGATACACTAAAAGTGAACACAAAGTGTGATAGATGCACTATGTGAACAGAGTGGTTATGCCCTTTTTCGTGAAGCCGCGCAGATTCGATCCAACCGGGATGATACCCAACTTCAACCAATCATATCTCCCCCACCCGGACTTGGCTTTAAGAGATTCTTGAGTGCAAAATGAAGCCCCGGAAGTAAGCTTTCCGACGGTGGTGGCCTCATAGATTAAATCCAAGTGTACAGACAGATGAGCCCGATTCAGCGAGGGCTGCTCAACTCGCTTCTACCCAGATCCATGCCGAACTTCTCCCAAACTAGTTTTCTCCTTTCCTTTCCTCTCTTCATCAACTCCAAACCCCTAAACAAAGTGTTTTGAAGGATTTGCCTCTCTCCTTGCCGAAGAAACTAAACATTTGCCCTGCACACCTTTCTCCGCCAAGCAAAACATCAGTGGTGCCCAAGTCTTAAGGGCGGTCAAAAATGGGGTGTCTACACAGAGTTCCTAGCCGATCACCCAGTTGAAGGGAATGAAGTAGTTGAGTACCTATTCCCAGACGAGGCCATTCTGCATATCGAAAAAGAAACCTGGACGATGTACTTTGACGGAGCGTCAAACCAATATGGGTATGGGATAGGGGTTTTGCTGATAGCACCCGACAATTCTTGTATTCCTCTAGCATTCAAACTCTGGTTTAGAGTGTCGGACAACGAGGCAAAATATGAGGCATGTATTGCTGGACTAGAAGCCGCCCTAGAACTAGGTACAAAACAGTTGGATGTCATCGGGGACTCGAACCTTGTTGTATCTCAAGCTAAAGGAGATTGGAAAGTTAAAGAAAAAAAGGTGAAAATCTATCTCCAGGCCTTGGACGTTCTAATTCCTCGGTTTGAGAAACTGAATTTCGCTCATCTGTTAAGAGAGAACAACAGGTTCGTTGATTCATTAGCAACTATATCTTCTACGATAGACATCCCTTTTGGAGTCCAGATGCATCCGATCATCATCGAACAAAAATTCGTGCTGGCCTACGAACTGATTGCTGCCATAAATGAAGTACAAGATAAGAATCCCTGGTATTACGACGTCTGAAACATCTTGGAAAAGGAAGCGTATCCACCAGGGGCAAATGCCAAAGACAAGAGGGCAATTCAAAGACTGGTTGCTCAGTTCATCATCTACGGGGGTAAACTGTACAAGAGGGGTCATCTCGGGATACATAAGCTGTGTGTTGATGCTGAAGAATCCAAGCGCCTGATGGAGGCCATCCAATAATAGCCCAGAAGATCCATACGCAAGGTTATTACTGGTCCACCATGGAGGAGGATTGTATTGGCTTTGTCCGGCGATGCTACAAATGTCAGATCCATGTAAACCGCATGAACATTCTGTCGTTGAAGCTGTACAACATGACTTCGCCATGGCCGTTTTCAGTCTGGGGGATTGATGTTATTGGGGTTGTCACTCCAAAGGGGTCCAATGGGAATGAGTACATTTTGGTTGCGATAGACTACTTCACGAAGTGGGTTGGGGCCCAATCTTATGCGGTGTTGAAGGTATCGCATGTTGCTAAGTTCATTAGGAACAATATCATCTGTCGCTATGAGGTCCTGAATGAGATTGTTTTGGATAACGGTTCCCACTTCAAGAAGGAGGTGATCGACTTATTGGAGAAGTACAACGTGGCTTTTCATAAGTCATCTACATATCGGCCGCAGACCAACGGAGCAGTTGAGGCTGCCAACAAGAACATCAAGCACATTCTGCAGAAGATGGTGGAAACCTACCGAGACTGGCCAGACAAGCTGCCATTTGCTCTGTGGGGCTACCGGACTTCAATTCGAACTTCTACTGGGGCAACTCCGTATTTCTTGGTTTATGGAATGGAGGCTATTCTACCTATCAAAGTTGAGGTTCTGTCATTACGGGTATTGGCTGAGTGTCAGATAGCTGAGGCAGATCGGCAGCGAAGTAGGTTTGAAGAACTTATGCTCTTTGATGAAAGAAGGCTAAAAGCACTGTATCACGTTCAAAGTTATCAATGAAGAATTGCCAGGACTTTCAACAAGAAAGTTAAGTCCAGGAATTTGAAAGAGGGGGATCTTGTGCTCAAAGACAACCGAGCTCCCATTCACGACCCTAGGGGCAAGTTCAGACCCAATTAGACTGGCCCTTACATCATCAAGTCTATCTGGTCGGGCGGAGCTGTCGTTCTGATAGACCTAGATGGCCTACAGTTCTCCCAGCCAATCAACATGGACAAGTTGAAGAAATACTATCCCTGAGTGGCTCGCTAGGCCGAAAACCCGAAAGGGCGACCTAGGCAAAAGTTAGAGCATGAAAAATTTGATATTATAAAAACTGAGCTTGCAAGGTTGAAAACCCAAAAAGGGCGACCTTGGCAAAAGTTAGAGTGCAAAAGGAGAGGGTTAATACACAAGTGAACCTGAGCCGAACTATGTTAGGCTTGATTCCTATCTTTGGAATACTTAGGCAACTTCATTCTGAAGTCCAGCCATAAACACTTCCCCGATCAACTTTGTCTGTGTGACCATGCTGGTCATCTTTGTCTATTCTACATTCGAGAGCTTGGTTGTGATCTCCAATGCTATTCAGACTAGGGGCAACTTTCTAGTTGATGGAATCCAGGGTTGTACATCTCAGTGATAGATCTCGGGTGTGTCTAGTTTTGATCCATATCGAAAATGGTGTTGAAAAGTTTTAATAAAAGTTGATTTTGCTCAAATTAATCTTTTTACAACTTAGACCATTTTTGGACCAAATGGAAAATTTTCAGTACCCACAACCTTCGATTACATTGATTTCAGTACAGATTTCTCTTACTCTTGAATACCAATTGAAGTTACTTTTTTTATTACATTCATAAAGAAAACTTGAAAGTACTGATAAAGCAATAAATTCAAGGCATGGTAAGTCAGGTGTTCCTGCGCCCCCTCCCAGAGCTGGTCGAAGCCTCTGATACCAAAGTGGGCCAAACTTGTGCCTCCTCATCAAGCCAAGCTGTGCACTCATCAGGGAGGGTGCAACTGAAAGTGGGAGCGGGGGCCAGAAGCTCTCTAGTCCTCCATGCTGTTGCATACTGAGCTAGCTAAGCGCCTCAGACTGGAAATGCAGCAGGGTACTCTATCCCTTCTTCCGGGCAGGTCTGATCATGTCCGAACTGGCGCCGGAATCGGAACGAAAAGTAAAATACACAGTGTGTCAGGCTGATCAACTGAATCTCAGGCTTCCGGGACATGCTATAACTCATCGCCGGTAAATTGAGCCAAGGATAGCGCCAAGAAATGCGGTCTGTGGACAAACTACACATTCATTCGCACCACCAACCCTCATCAAGGGCATCGACTAGACGTCACCGGAAGAAATAGCCACGAGCTGAATATGCTGGGCATGAGTCCACAACCTTCAACTTATCCATCAACCATATCTAGGGAGGGATAAAAAATGAGAGATTAAAGAATAGAGAGGTGTATATAGAGAAAAAGTGAGAAAAGGGTTTTGAGAGAAAAATCGAGCCTGAGGGCTGAGTGATGTGAGAAATATATGTGAGATAGGGTAGGAAACATTACCTGCAGCAGTAGTAGACTCCCCGCGAATCTAATCGTCTCTCGGCAATGAAAAACATCTAAACCCATCAATTTCTCAGCTAGTGTCATGGCAATACAGCTCTTGCCCTCTTTTAAGCCTTGGGCAACTTCGATCAAACGGACGCTAGACCCTCCGGAGCCTGAGGCAAGCAAGAAATGAGATAGCATGTACAAGCAAAGCGCATGTCGCCGAAAACCTTACCAGTGATGATCGTCGTAGTCAGCGGCATCAGAAAACTGATGAACTAAGCTGGGGATGTCCAACTCTCCATCGTGGATTAAAGACCGAGCATCATGCATAGTGAGCCCGCACATCCGTCCTAAGGCTTGGATGTGGCCAAAGTGAAATTGTGGCAAAATCTCTTCCTCGCGTTCGGACTCCATCAAAGCTTGGAAATCTTCGAAAGTGGGACATATCTCTTGTCCGCCAAAGCTAAAGACGTATGTTACCGAATTCCAAAACCTTTGCCGGCGCATGAAGAAATTGAAGACGCAGCGGGGTGCGACTCAGCGTGAATAGTGCATTTATGCCGAAGCCCCAGAAATTCACCTTTTCTGAGTTATCCAAGGTAGCAATCCAATTTGTGAGATTTTGGACAAGGAATACCTCCATTTTGGTGCAAAACTGAGTTAGAATGAGGGAACCATGAAGCGGAAACCTTTAGAGAGGATAAGGCACTGTTTGGAGGACAAGTGTCAGGAAACTGGAGGTCCCCAGGCCAAGTGGTCAGCCGACTACTTTTTCTGGTTGGCCAGCCAGTTTTTCTGGTCGGCCAGCTACTTTTCTGGCCTGCAGAACAAGAAAGTGGTCGGCCAGCCACTTTTGGTGGTCGGCCATAAACAAAAGGTGGTTTACAGCCTTTTTCTTGTCTCCAGAAGAGGATCCCTAGCTTTCCTATGTGTTGAGAGTCCTGAAGGTCTGAGTTTACCTCTGTTTCGGATACGTTCTGTTGCTTATTTTGTCCAAGATGCATTTACTTATCGAGTTGTTAAGTTTTGCTTATCGAGTTGTTGCTTATTGTTTATCGAGTTGTTGCTCTTCGCTTGTCGAGTTGTAAACTTGTTAAAGTCTTGTTGTTGCTTATTGAGTTGAGTTGTTTAGTTTGTTGCGTTGGTTCACTACCTGACTTGGCAATACACGATGTTCAATTTCCATTCAATCTCATTTTTGTGCAAAATGATGTGATGCGATGCTTAGAATACAAATACAACACTTTTTGAACAAGAAACTATTTTCATTCCATCATGGTTTCTTTTTACAACATTTTTACAACAGGGTACAAGTTTTAAAGAAAAATAAAACTGCCTAAGCTGTACAATGTGCTACAACTACATGTAAAAGTAAAATAAAGCAGGAACATCTGCATCAGTGCTATCAAGCTCAAGACCGAGAGGCTCTCTTCCCCATCTTCGGCTGAGTAGCCTCTGCACCACTGCCATTAGCACCCCCATCTGAATCGGAGTCATCGTCTTTAGAATCCTCCTCGGCGTCACCTCCATCCTTAGAACCAGAACCGGAGTCATCATCCCTGCCTACAGATGTCTCTGACTATGGATGTGATAACTCCTCCTCCTCGCTGGACTCCTCATCATATCTGACAGGTGCTCTACGCCTCCCTCGGCTGTGAGTCGAGACCCCTTTCCCAGCTGCTCGAGAAGGCCTGGATGGCCCGGGCTATACAGGTGCAACCTGAAAAGACAGTTTGAATGCATTAGCCAAAGTATGTATATCAGATGCAAGGATGATGCATAGCATGAGTGCATGCAGATATAGTGTGTAAATGTGTTGTGACAGATGTGCTCTACAGATGCAGTGAATAAGTGTGGTGAAGTGTTCAGTTTTTGGTATGTCATCAGAAGTATGATAAATACAAGGAAACTGGAAAATACCGGATACAGTAGAAGTGCAACAGCATCTCCCTCCTCAAGACCATGCTCTCGAGTGAGGCCACCACCCTGAGTAACCCCTCAGTATGCTCTCTGGGACGCTACAGATGGAAGTTCAATTCATCAGTGAATGAATAAATGTCTAAATATCTGAATGATAAATGAAAACTGTGGAGCACTCCGGTGGTGAGTCAGGGTCACTGACATATCGATGATCGGGCAATGGAGGCTCTAGTGGAATTTAGTAAGACACCCCATACTGCTAGCCTGTCAGCTCGGTCGGAAGATTTGGCCACCCAGCATACTGGCAAGTCGAGGGCATCCCTCTAGCCCTACCCCTCGATGTGCTAGCCCTGCTAGTGGAAGGGATGCCTGCAGCTCGAGCGCGATTCAATGACGGAACGTCAGCAGCTCTCCTCGTAGGGGTTCAGACACCTGTCAGTGGGGGCATCAAGTATGTATGGCGATATGCCGCGTACTCTCCCTCCTCCAGGAAAAGAACTACATCGGTACCCAGCATGAGGTCATCAGTCTCTTGAGGAGTGAGACGCTCTATGGACCGCATGTCCAGTGTAGGCGCTGAAGGGATCTCCTGAGCGGGATTACCCATCGTCTGGCGCATGAAGCGCTCCCCGAGAAACCAAGCCCTGCTGACTGGTCCCTCAAACAAAATTCTGTATCGGGAGGCGCCCCATGCCCCAGTGAACTGGAACTGAGAATACCTGGGCATCGCCAGCCAAGGCTGCCAAGTGATCTGCGGATAGCAAGTGCATAAGCTGATTAGATGTCATAAATATGCAAGATGAATCAAAGTTGAAAGTATGAAGAATTGAGAGTTCTGATTTACCTCGGTCGCCGGCACTGTGTCGAAGAACTGCCTGAGGTATGGCAGAGTCTCCCGGGGCTTGGGCTGGCACCGACACTCAAATCTGCATGAATAAGGGATCTCGAGAGATGCCACGACCTCCAGCTCATGGGCGAACGTCGGGAAGTAGGCGTAAACCCACAACTGTGAAAGACAAGACAGTGGTTATCAGAATACAGAATAAGCAGAAAATATAGAATGTTAAGTGCAGAATGCTGTGTACAGTGTGCAGTGTATAGGTAATAAAAAGCAGAAAATGTAGAATGCTGAGTGTAGAATGCTGTGTGCAGTGCGCAGTGTACAGATAATGAAAAGTAGAAATGTAAATCAAGAGGGCAGAATATACCTCCCAGGCTCTTCAGTAGCCACCTATTATAGTCCCCCGCTCTCGGGAGGTTGCGCTCATGTAGCAGTAAAGGGTAGTGAGGCCAGTGCTGCCCCAATCGAAGTGCCGGACTCATGATAGGTCTACCAGAGCACTGAGAAGATAAAGCCCGACTGTGTTCTCCCTGTCGGAGAATAGTGTGGTCCCAATGAGGAACATCAAAAATCCCCAGGCATACTGCTATATGGCCTGAAAAGTCTCGGGTGTAGTCCTCTTGTACTGCTCAGTGAACCAGGTGTACCTGACCATGCCTAATGATCTGTCGATCGGCGGATAGGCTCCAAGCAGGTAAGTCCTAGCCGCCTCCTACTCACCCATATCGGTATCGTATGGGATCGGCCAGCCTGCCACGTCGAGGCCCGTCAGCATGGAGAAGTCATATGGGTCATTGTCATCTCCCCGGTGGCAGAAAAATAGAAGGAGTTGGTGGTGTCCCACTATCTCTCTACAAGTGCGCCCAAAAACGTCTTGCTCGCTGGATGACGGGACAACCCCATACAAAATGGACCAAACCCTGCCTCATCCATAATATGTCGAACGACATCCGGGAGCTCCATGTACCACTCCCTCGCAATAATCGATCCATAACCCCGTGTGAAACGGGAAGATACCTATGGGTAGAATGAACAGATGTAATTAGTTTTAAAATAAAACGAATGCTGTGTCATGAATTGCGTGTTCAAATTGAACAGTGTGCTATGTTATGAGCTGTGTGCCAAATAAATCAAATGTTGTGTTATGAACTGCGTGTTCAGATTGAACAGTGTGCTATGTTATGAGCTGTGTTCCAAATAAACCGAATATTGTGTTATGAACTATGTGTTCAGATTGAGCAAAACACTATGTTATGAACTGTGCGTTCAAATTGAGCAAAATACTGCATTATGAACTGTGTGTTCAAATTGAGCAAAACACTACGTTATGAACTGTGTGTTCAGATTGAGCAAAATACTGCGTTATGAACTGCGTGTTCAGATTGAGCAAAACTCTGCGTTATGAACTGTGTGTTCAGATTGAGCAAATATTGCGTTATGAACTGTGTGTTCAGATTGAGCAAACACTGCGTTATGGACTGCGTGTTCAGATTGAGCAAAACTTTGCATTATGAACTGTGTGTTCAGATTGAGCAAATACTGTGCTATGAACTGTATGTTCAGATTGAGCAAATGCTGTGTTATGGACTGTGTGTTCAAATTGAGCAAATACTGCGTTATGAACTCCGTGTTCAGATTGAGCAAAACTCTGCATTATGAACTGTGTGTTCAGATTGAGTAAAGACTGCATTATGAACTGTGTGTTTAGATTGAGCAAAATAATGCGTTATGAACTGTGTGTTCAGATTGAGCAAATACTGCATTATGAACTGTGTGTTCAGATTGAGCAAACATTGCGTTATGAATTGTGTGTTCAGATTGAGCAAACACTGCGTTATGAATTGTGTGTTCAGATTGAGCAGAATACTGTGCTATGAGTTGTGTGCCCAAAATGAGTTGTGTGCCCAAATGAGCTGTTTGCCCAAAATGAGTTGTGTGCCCAAAAGAGCTGTATGCCCAAATGAATAAAGTGTTGTGTTATGAGCTGTGTGCCCAATGAACAAAATATTGTGTTGTGAGCTGTATGCCAAATGAACAAAGTGTTGCGTTGTTGAGCTACATGCTAAATGAACAGAATGTTGTATTGTGAGCTGTGTGCCAAGTCAGCATTGTGCTATGTGTAGGCTGTGTGCTAGATGAACAAAATGCTGTGTATGTAAACATGTTCAGAGTGAGCAGATAAAGTACATAGCGAAAGCATGAAATGTGCAAGAAATGCAAACTACTTCGTAGAGAACGTAGAAATGAAGTATGTACCTCTTGCGTATGATGAGATAGCTGAAACTCTAGCTCCCGTAGCAGCAAGTCTACGGGTGCCCGTCGCGCGAAGTCTGTGAAATGGTGGAAGGTACTCGGAGGAAAGATATGCTCCTGCAGGTGGTATGTCTCCGGGTCGAACGGCCGAATCCTCGGAGGCAGTGGCATAACGTCCGGTTCGTCCTCTACTCTCGGGGAGCCTCCGCTGTATGGAATATCGCCAGCCATCTGAAAAAAGAAAATGAGCAAATATGAGCGAAATGAGCCAAAATTGCAAAAAGTCAACAAAAGTCAACTCTCGAGAAGAGAAAAAGTCAACAAAAGTCAACGCCCAAGAAAAGGTGTTAAACTTCGAGGCAGACATACCTCAAGTGGTGAAAATGGAGAAAGAAGCTCTGAAAACAAATTATAATCGGTTCAAAACGAAGAGAATCAAAAGTTTTCGTGAAAAAACTTCGTGTGGGGCGTTGGAAAACACGTATAAAGTGCAGATATGAGAGAGAAAAGAGTCTAGGAGCAAAGGAGAATGTGTTTCGGCCTTGTGTTTGTGAGCAAAAGTGATTTGGATGTGTATACTTAAAGATCTGGCCATCAAAAACCAATCTGTCCCTTTTTTGCTAAACTGGTTGGCCAGCTAGTTTTTCTGGTCGACCGACCACTTAAGTGGTCAACAAGTGGTTGGCCACTAGCCTAGGTGGTCGGCCATCCCTCCTGGGTGGTCTCCAAGGCTCCATTGTTCTCCCTGTGTGTTTTGGTGATGATTAGAGTCCTCGGCTCTCGAGAAAGTGCAAGAAAAGTACACTTTTCGGCTCAAAATCGTCCCCTCGGGAACTTCAATTCAAGTCTTCGATGCGTAGCTCATCGTTACTTGTCAAGAGCAAGGTGTATCCTTTTTGACTATGTTGTGACCCCTCCGAGAGGTAAATCGGTGGTTCCAGTTAATTTGGTCTTGTTAAGACTTGTATTTCTTTAATCGGCATTTTGTTTCAAACATGCAATTTAAGTGGCACACTTTTCTCGCATTGTTATGCACATCTTGTTGCTTTGTTATACATACCACTCATTGCATTGTTATGCACACCACTTGCGCGCATTGTTACGTGCGCTTCTCCTGCGTCGTTATGCACTCCACCCGCATTGTCACTCATAGTTAGGTTGCATTGTCATGCACCTCCCCACCCGTGTTGTCACGCACACTTTGCATTGTCATGCACCACTCGCATTGTTATGCACTTTTCGCTTGCGTTGTTACGCACGTTTACCTCGCATTGTTATGCACCCACACTTTGCTTGCGTTGTCATGCACTTTTCACTTGCATTGCTATGCATGTTTCCATCGGCATCATATGTGCACGCATTGATATTGCATTTTGATGTAACGTTGAACATGTGCTACTACTATACTGTACCTGTTAAGTCTTTTTCTTTTGCAGGCACGATATTGTATGTACTGTTCATTTGAAGCTGGCGCATCCAGACGATATCGTATGTACTCCGCATGAGACGCAGTGAGAATTATAATTTTCTTACATCCTTTCTGCATGTAATATAGTTTGGCTCGTCTTGCTTGCATGGCATTCGCTTAAATTGTTGCATTTATTGTGTATAATTGCTTCATTACAGCTTTCTTTTCATGATCATAAGTTATGTTCGGCTTTGTACATGTCATTTGCATCTTGCCCCAGCCTGCGGGCGTATCTCTTTGTTTTCTTGCCTGCTTGTCTAAGTCTTCGGCCTTGTCAAAAATGGGTCGTCTCTGGGCACTCCTGTCACTTCTTGACTTCCGAGTTCTATCAAAGAGGGGCAACTGTAGAAACCCCATTTTTGACCGACCTTAAGACTCACACGTCATCGATTGAGCGCTCGGTCATAATGCATGTTGTGCTCGTTTTGAGTTTCCGGAGTTTCGGCAGAGTGCCTTGCCTCCGGGCCTCTGAACATTTGGTGTTTTGGCTCGGTTTGTGGACCAAGCCCTGTTGACCTTCCCTGGAGGGAGAGAGAGGTCTGGGAGACAACTTTTTGTGGTCGTAGACCACTTGTTTCTGGTCGTTGACCAATTTTCCCTTTTGGAGACTAGTTTCTAATTTTTCGGAGCCTTCGGCCACGCGCCTTGTCTCGGGAACGCTCAACGTTCTCCGTTTGGCTTGGTTTTCGAACCATGCCTTGTTGACTTGGCCTAGAGGGCCACTGTGGTCTGGGAGACCACTTTTGTGGTCGTAGACTAGTTTTCGAGGTCTCCCGGTTGTGCGCCTTGCCTCCCGGACTCTTGTCTTGCATCCTTTTTGGTTTGTTTTTTATACAAACCTTGTTTTTCTTGTTTGGAAGGTAGTATAGAGGTGGGAGACCAGTTCTCCCCGTTGGAGACCACTTTTCTTCCTGCCAACCAGTTTGCTGGTCGGTCAACTGGTCTCCTTGGTCTTTCGACCACCTTTTTCTGGTCGGCCACCACACCATTGCCTTGCTTTCATGCTGTAGACCATCTCCCCCCTTGGCTGACCACTTTCTTTCTTGGGAGACCACTTGCGGTGGTCGGCCGACTGTTACAGCTAGAAGGCACAGAAGCCATCCTCCATACACGTGTATGGAGGGATGGCTTTAGGCCAAAAGCTTGTCCAACAAGCTTGTTGCTTGTTCTCTATAAGAGAGAACCTCCCACCTCTCCCTCTAGGTTTAGTTTTTGGTGCTTGAGAGTTATACATACATCTTTGTATCTATCTTGCATCTTCTCTTCATTTTTGTGTTCAAAAGTGCATTTTCATCATACTATTGCACACAAACACACACTCAAACACCATACTTTTGTTACTGAGGCTTCTTGAGGTTGGTTTTGGTGCTTTTGGACTGGTTTTGATCCAAGAAAGCTGCTGGAGTTGTAGCTTCAAAGTGGTTCTCCAAGGATGAGTCAACTAGCCCTTTAAACCCTTATTTTGATTAAGCTTTTGAACCTATTTGAATGCTTATTTTAGCTTAACTTTAAACTGAAAAAAAAGTTCTGATTTTGCATGCTTGTGATGTTTGTTTAAGGTCACTTTTGCATTGGGGCTGGTCTACCCCCTCTTAGGCCTTGTTTGGCCTTGTTCTTGTGCCATCTTCTTAAGCTATTGGGATCACGTTGTTTTGGCCTTCTCACCACTAAAAATCAGAGGAATTTCAGTGGTGGAAATGGTGTTTTGAGGTCCCAAATAGGAGAGGGACATCCCCTCTTCTTGTGGCCTATATGCTTGCTTTGAATGCCTCATGTTTGAGCATGTTTATTAAGCTTGTGTTGGCCACATATCAACCTATTTTAGGCCTTATTTTGACATGGCCTACCACTGTTTTTACATGATTTTTTCATCCCTTGCATGCTCCTTGCACTTGTAGTGCAATTCTATTAACTAGCCTAATGTGTACCATGCTTTAGACCATCATTCTAGCATGATTTTGGCTTAACTTCAAGATGCTTTTGTCCATGTTTTACCATGCTTAAGCTCTGATTTGTGTTGTGTTGGTCATGCATGCCATGCTTTACATAGCTATAGTGCATTTTAGCTTGTTAGCTTTGTGTATCGAATCCACTAGCATGCATTGCTTGGCTTATTTGAATGATTTGGCATCATTTGTTATGAGATTTCAGTGCATGTTACATGGTCATACACTCACATCTTTCACTCTTTTCATGCTTTGGAGAGTTTGTGTTTTATGCCTTAACATAAGCCATTGCATATGCCTTCATGCCTAAGCTTGCGAGCTATCATTTCAGTGTGTTTTTTGGGTTATTTTTCCATGATATAACCCTGATTTTTGTTGGTGAAGCCATCTCATGCTTGGTCTTGGTAAGTGTAGTGTAATCTTGTCTTTTGGCCTTGCATATTCCATGCTTCACGCCCTTCATGCTAGCTTGTTTTGGCTTCTTTCCATACATGTTTTAGCATCATTTTGACATGTTCTAGGACTATTTTGGGTTGCCTTGACTATATGCTTCATGTTTTGCATAGTTGTAGTGCAATTGGCCTTGCTAGCCTTGTGTTTTGATGCCTCTTGCATGCTATCTTTGAGCTATTTGGATGATTTGGCATCATTTAATACTTGATTTCAGAGCATGTAACATTGTCATATTCTCATGCATATCACTATTTAATTGTGGTTCAAGTGTTATGCATTGTTGCCTTGTTTGTGGCCTAGCATGTATGCCATCTTGCCTAGGTCCTTGAGCTCTCATCTCAGCATATTTTGGTCTTTGTTTAGACCTACTTGAGCTCTCTTTGTGGTTGGTTCATGCGTTTGTGCCATGTATTGCATGCCCCCTTTGTAGTCCTCTTTGCTAGTTTTAATGCTTAAGGACCTTTGCATGCTATACTTGTGTTGTTTGAATGATTTGGCATTATTTCATACCTTATTTCAGTGCACTTGGTGTTGTTACACTTCCATGCTTGTTACTCTTTGAGCACTCGTGAGAGTTGTGCTCTTATGCCTAGTTGATGGGCCATTGCATTGAGCATGTTTGTCTTGATCTTCATGCCTTAGTTTCATTATTATGGCCACTGATTTGGGCATGGCTGAGGTCTGTCCACATTCGGTTTAAGTCCATTTAGCATGTTTATTTGCATGTTGCTTGCATGCTTACGTTACATTGCATTGAGTATGCCATGTTGTTCTTAGCATTTAGCATTGAGTATGCCATGTTGTTACATTGCATTGTGTATGCTTATGATACATTGCATTGATGTTGTTCTTAGCATTGTGTATGCCATATCGTTTGCATGCTTATGTCACATTGCATTGAGTATGCCATGTTGTTTTTTGCATTATGTATGCTATCTTACATTGCATTGTGTATGCTATGTTGTTGTTTGCATTGTGTATGCTATTTTGTTGCTTTGCATTGTGTATGCATGCCATTAGCATTGGTAGTTTGATCATGTTGCATTGCATGTTGTTGCATGCTTGTCCCTTGCATGATTGTTTGCATGCTAATATTGCATTACATTGAGTTGCATGCATTACATTGTGTTTGCATGTTTGTTGTTGCTTGCATTGTGTTTGGATTGGGTGTTAGTCCAAACACGAGAAACGAGGGACGTTCCATACTTGAAGTGATGAAACGTGCCTCAATTCTCAGTCATCGACATTCTTGATTATACATGATAGAGTCCAAGGCATTTATGTGTTTATTTGTGCATTCATTTTACATTGAATTGTGCAATTTGGCTTCTCGGCCATCATGTATCGAGATGCGTGATTGGTGGCCCGAGGGTCGAGAACCACACTCCCTTAAGCTTATGAAATGATAGGGAGGGTGGTTGTGCACACATATCTTGCAAATACATTGCCATCCCCTTTCTTGCTCTTTGTTGCAACAAACTGGAGAAGTGCAGCAACAACTGGTCGGCCAACCAGAAAAACTAGCTGGCCGACCACTTTTTCTGGTCTGCAGCAATGGAAAGTGGTCGGCCAGTGGCTAGTAACACCCCTAGGTGGTCGGCCATGCTCCTACAGGCTCCCATGGTGGAGTTGAAGCTTTCTGGAGCTTGGTGCAAGGTTCTGGGAACAATTGAAAACAGAGGCAAATTGGGACATCGCGACGGATTTCCGAATGAGGCGACCGAGCATGCATGCACTCCTCATCCCGAGGACCTCTGCTTGCTGTTTTCCTTAGCTAATTTATGCTTTGGTTTTGTACTTGAGCAGTTAATGCATTTAGCTGCTTATTTGGGTTATAATAACTAGCTAGTCAACTTGTTAGTTGATTAGCATGTTTTGTAATAATTAGTTTGCTTGTTAGTTAATTAGTTTTGTTTTGTAATAATTAGTTAATTAGCTTAGATTAGCTAGTTAGCTTCTTATTCGGACCCTCCGGCGAGAGGGCCAACTGTTGTAATAAGCGTGTGTATGTGTGATGCATGTCTTCCAACCCCCATTTCTTTCTCCCTTTTACTTACCTGCTTTCAGTGGTTAGTTTTAGGGCATATTTTGTTTAGCATACCTTATGCTTCGCATGCATGTATCCATTCATCTTTCTTGCATGCACCGGGCTCGGCCCATCATACTAACTGCATTGTATTTCAATACATTTACTTGAATACGTGTTCAACAGCATGTTATCAAGTTGTATTCACATGACATCTTAGAATAGCCGAGCCTATCTTAGTTGCATTTTTGCATGTGTTGCATTAGCCATCTTAACATGAACTAGGATCATGCGTGATTTCTGACTAGTTCTTTGTTTTCGCTCGGAGTACACTATGAGTGTTTACGCTTTAGCATCCTTGCATGTATGTAAGTGACTGCCATGATGGCATGCTTGCCATGAGGCTAACTGCTTAAGTGTTTAACTGCCTGAATGCCTGTGTGTGAAGGTTGGATTGCTTGAATTGGAACAATTCATCAAAATGTGTTTTCTAAGCCCACTTGAGGGTGGCAAAATCCAAGACTTAGCCTACCATCGAGTAGCACCTCTAAACCGTTTTCAAACAAACGAACATGAAATGTTTTGTTCCAACTTAGGTGATCTAATCTATGCTTGTATGTTGTGCGCATCACATAGTAATGCTAGGTTAATAACCGGAACAAGAACACATGTGTTTTCAAAAATAACATATCGTGTTAGTAAAGGCCGATCTTTGATCGGGCGAGCGGGGGTGCTCATTGCATGACTTTCCCCTCTCATACCCAAGTTCTCGAGCTGAGGCAACTTTGGTGATGACGGACACGTGGCCTTTGGCACGAGTCAGGGTTTCCTAAATTCTCCAAAAATAAAACATTTAGGTGGCGACTCTGTATCTGGCAAAGCAGTCCATGTTTGGCATTTCTTTATTAAAATCGATTTTCCAAAACGATTTGCCGGATTTGGACTCTTTGGTGATTTATCAATCTTGCATTGCACTTTGTGACATTAGATTCAGAACCGTGACACGAGTCCGAACTGTAGTAGCTAAGAACAAACGATTCGTGCTCTCGCGCATGGAACGGAGTTCCAGGCAGTCTACATAGGGTTTGAACACTCAGACACTTAATCGGATCCTCTTGCATGATGCAGATATGTTATTATGGTGTTTACATTCGTTTTCTCATGCATTTGGGTTCGAATATTCGAACACTTATTCGGACCCTCATGCGTGATGGCACATATGTACTTATGGTGTTTACTTACCATTTCTCATGCATTAGGGTTCTGACACGAACACTTATTCGGACCCTCTTGCACGATGGAAAATATGTAATTATGTTGTTTACTTACCATTTCCCATGCATTAGCGTTCGAAAAGTAGGACACTTATTCGGACCCTCATGCATGATTGCAGGTATGCAATTTTGGAGTTTAGTTATAATTTCTCATGGATTAGGGTTTGAACACTCGGACACTTATTCGGACCCTCTTGCATGATGTCAGATATGTAATTATGGGGTTTACATACAATTTCTCATGTATTAGGGTCCGAACACTCGGACACTTATTCGGACACTCTTGCATGATGGCAGATATGTAATTATGGTGTTTACTTATAATTTCTCGTGCATTAGGATTTGAATACCCGGACACTTATTCGGACCCTCGTGCATGGCGGCAGATATGTAACTTTGGTGTTTACTTGCAATTTCTAATGCATTCGGGTTCGAACACTCGGACTCTTATTCGGACACTCTGGCATAACGATAGATATATAGTTATGGTGTTCACTTACACAATTATGGTACTTACTTATATTTTTTCATGCATTGGGGTTCGAGCACTCAAAAACTTATTCGAACACTCTTGCATGACGGTGTAGACCGGCTGAACTCGCTCCGCGCAGCCCCCCTTTCAGAGAGTGTGCGAATTGGGTTCATAGCTACTACAGTTCGGACTCCTGTCACTGTTCTGAATCTAATCTCACAAAGTGCAATGTGAGACTGATAAATCACCAAAGAGTCCAAATCCAGCAAATCGTTTTGGAAAATAGATTTGAATCAAAAGCGCTAAACATGGACTGTTTTAACAGATTTCAAAGTCGCCACCGAAATATTTTGTTTTGGGAAATTTAGGAAACCCTGACTCGTGCCTAAGGCCACGTGTCCATCATCACCAATGTTGCCTCGGCTCGGGAACTTGGGTACGAGGGGGGAAGGTCATGAAATGAGCACCCCCGCTCGCCCAATCAAAGGATCGGCCTTTACTAACATGATATGTTGTTTTTGAAAACACCTGTGTTCTTATTCTGGTTTATTCGCCCATCATGCATTGATTAGCTACCTTTATCCACCTCTATTTATTCAAGTTATGGAAGCTTTTGCAAATTATCGACCTTTGGACTACGAACCTGTTATTCACAACTCCTTAACCCAAAATTTTGCAAACATTGATATTAAAAGTTCTTCTTCGGACCCAAAACCTTCTGCATTGGATGAAGTCGCTGCTTCTTCTTCTTCTGGGGCTTGTGGTTGGAGAAGCTGGCCAGAACCTAAGGAGTCTAAGTTAAGGGAACGAATCAACCATCATTTTGTCAAATTCGTTGATCCTTTAACTTTTCCTCCCTTTGCTCGGAGTTCGGTAGTTTACCCATATGTACCCATTGACCGCCAACGCCATTTAGAGGATAACTTACTCGTAGCATGGTACACATCTTCCATGCCTACGAAGATAGTTAAAGCCACCCCTCGTCCAGAAGAGGCCCAAGGATACAGCCCGTCATTCTTAGCTCAAAGGGCTAAACTTTGCTCTTCTGACTGGCTTAACATTGTCAACAACCCCCAATTTCCTCATTCTTTCGAGGTGGAAGTTCCTGCGCCTTCTCGTCCGCAAAACCCTCACTGGATGGGGGAGCTGAGATTTACTCTCTTTAAGGACTAGTTTCTCCCCTCCTATCATCCTCCATCTCCACCTACCAAACATCAACGACAGCAAGCCCATCTTCTGCTTGCGGCCTTTTCTCACTTGCCCTTCAATGTTCTTGAGGATGATGTTCCTCTCAAGAACTTTCGATGGGCTTGTGATATTATGACCCGGGGTCATGTCCTCAACCCTATTGCCCAAGCAGAGCTTCAAATGTTTTTAAACCAGCTCCCATTACTTCTACATTGGCACCACATTTCTATAGCCACCACTCGATCCTTGGATCAAATCTCAGTCCATCGAGTTCATACCCAGTATGAAGAAGAGAACCTCATCGACGAATATAGTGATTTGAAGAATAAAGACTCTGCATACTGGGATGACTTGGACATAGATGAGATGGAACAAGGGTTGAAGGAGACAGAATTCAAAATAAAGGCCGAGAAACCTTTTTATCAAGTTAGAGCATTTCAACTTCAAAAGCCCAGCCTGGAGAAGACAGAAGATAGAATAAAGAAAGAACAAAAGTTCATTGACCACAGTTGGAGCAAATTTCATGACCTTGTTATTTATTTTGTTCCTTATTTTTATGAGCTTGAATATGTAGCCAAAGAAGGCCTATGATGTAATTTCTCTTATTTTAATAAAGCTAAGATATTTTCTTTTTATTTGGCATGGTCTAATTTTACCCTATTTGTCAAAGTCAAACGAACTTAGGGCTTCGAAGTTAACAATTTCATCCTTCGAATCTCAATTCGATCACTACTGAAAAAACCAACTTGAACTTTTTCAACTTACGGAGTGTAATTAACAACTTTTGCTGGTTTCCTTTTAGAATCAGAGCTTCCAATTCACCAAATTTTCCTTTCGAAACTTAATTTGATCATATCCAATTCCCCAACGTATGGTTAACACGACCAAGGACTTTCTAATCAATTTTGTTTTGAACAAACAGTCTAAATTTTCCAAAGTATGGAAACCTCTACGCTCATTAAGAAACCTAAAACAGGTCTTTAATCCTTTTGAAGTAAACAAAGTACCTAAGCATTTTTGCACTGTTTACGCATGGAATGTGCTTCGAACTCGGCTTCCTGCCTTCGAAGCTGTTTTTCATTTGAATTTGGTGCCAAAACTCGGCTTCGAAGCCAAATATTTTATTTCGAAGCTGACATCAATATTTTGAGGTGCTTTTTCCCTCCACAACTAGCAAGATTGAAGGAAATTTTCCGCATCCGTACTTTTAGTACTTTTATATGAATTCCACGATTAGGGCATACTCTTAGACACAAAGGTTTTAAAACCCTTTTATTTCGTGCTTTGAATTCATTAGTTTGCCTAACACACAAACCCTTCATCTCCACTAACCCTCTCTTCCTCGCTACTTGCTATCAATGAAGCCTTCTTCTTTGAAAGTACCAACCAGCGAACATATAAGCTCAACGATGGCTTTGAAAAGATGTATTGAAGAAGAGATTGCTAAGTTTAAAGCTAATGGATTGAGTGCCATAGACGAACGCCTCTTTGTTCCTTGCCATAGCGACAAACAAGAATATGTCCTAGGTCCTACCTTTCGAGAGGCTCCTGCCCAACTCCCTGCTTTGTACCCTCGCCTGGAGGACCATTTTCTTCCCTATGAAGGAGGGCTTGACTGAACAAATTGGAGAATGAACTGACCTCATCGTTGCTAGCCAACATTGAGGGCTGAGTGGGAGGAATGGTATTGTAGACGTCCCCGAACGCCCCGGGAGGACGAGTCCCATTCTGTTTGTTTTGGGTTCACTACAGTTTGGACTCTCAAATTGTCACGGCTCTAAATCTGAACCAAAGAGTCCAAATCCGGCAAATCGTTTTGGAAAAACAGATTTTTAGAAGAAGTGCCAAACATGGACTGCTTTGCCAGATACAGAGTCGCCACCTAAATATTTTATTTTGGGAAATTTAGGAAACCCTGACTCGGTGCCAAAGGCCACATGTCCATCATCACCAAAGTTGCCTCGGCTCGGGAACTTGGGTACGATTGGGGAAGGTCATCTATGAGCACCCCCTCTCGCCCGATCCGAAGATCGGCCTCTACTAACCATGATATCCGATTTTGAAAACGTTATGTGTTCTTATTCCGGTTATTAGCCTAGATTTACTATGTTATGCGCACAGCAAACAAGTATAGACCAAATCGCCTAAATTGGAACAAAAGATGGCTAATGCAACACATGCAAGATGCAGCTACAATAGGCTCGGCTAATCTATGGATGACATATGATGATGCTACAACTAACACATATTCAACTTGGAATTGAAATACAATGTAGTTAGTATGATGTACCAAGCCCGGTGCATGTAGGACAAATGTATGGATGCACGCATGCATAGCATAAGGTATGCTAATTTAAATATGCCCTAATACTAACCATCAAAAGCAGATAAGTAAAAGGGAGAAAGAAGTGGGGGTTGGAACTCACGCACACTTATTACACATTAGCCCTCACTCAGAGGGACCGAAAGAATAATACAATTTAACTAACTAGCAAGCTAATTAAATATTACGGACCCTTAATTAATTAACAAATTAACTAAGCTAAGAAAGCAGTAAAGGCCTCGGGAAGAGGGTCCAATGCACGCGTGCTCGGGTTTGCTCGGAAATCCATCGCCATGCACAAACTGCCTTTGTTTACCCTGCTCTGCTCTTCTGAAGATTGCACAACTCCCAAGGAGCACTCTATGGATATTGACGAGCATCACCAACCAAGTGGGATCATCACCGGCCATTTTGAAGTGCTCATCGACCATCCATTGAGCTCTCGGCCAAATATATTTGGTCGGTCGGCAGTATATATGGCCGGCCGGCCAAAACTTCCTGCAGAAACCTGTTTGACAGCAGCAGAGGGAAGACAAGGCAAGGCAATGCATTTTCAAAGAATTGTTTGCACCACCACCCTCTTTATCATGTTCATGACTCAAAGGAGGATGGTCCTCGACCCTCGGACCACTAATCGCGCATTCCGATGCGTGATGGCCCAAGAGCCAAGTTGTGCAATTTCAATGGAATGAAATGCATACAAACAAACAAGAGGCCCAACCTCTATCATGGTGATTCAAGAGGCAAGGCATGCATGCCAAATGCAACCTAAGCATGTGAGCTAAGTATGCAACATGAGCATGGAGGCAAGCATGCAAACATGCAATATGTACTAGGCACACAACCTAAGCTAACAAGCATGCAAGGCATGGAACCAAGCCCAAGGACTTAAACTATAGTCATGTGACACATGAAGCAAATGACCAAAGTGAAACAAAACAGCCCCAAATCATGCCAAAACAAGGTCAAAGACACACCTAGATGGCATCTAAATGGCCTATACATGGAAGCATACAAAAGGGGCCAAACATGGAGCATAAGACACCAACCTCTTAAAGCATTAAAGGAGCATCAAATGCAAGCATGCTATAAGGACTGAAATGACATGATAAGTGGTTCCAAACCACTGAAACAAAGCAAGTAAAGCATGCTAGAGGGGTCGACACTCAAGGCCTACAAGGGAGATTGCATGGTAGCTATACAAAGCAAAGCATGGATGACCCAAATGACCAAAAATAGACCTCAAGCACACTAAAACATGCATAAAAGCTTCACAAAGCTGAGCCAAAATAAGTAAGCATAGTGGTCTAAATGCTAGATACATGTTGAGGCAATTTCATGGCATTACAAGACAAGTATGCAAAGCAAGCATGGTGTGTCTAAACCAACTTAAAACAGTGCTATATCATGGAAAAATAAGCACAAATACTACTTAAGACATGGCCAACATGAACTTAAACAAGGTGCTCACACATGAGGCTAAAATGACAAGTTTTGAAGGCAACAAGGAGAGGGGATGGCCCTCTCCTTCTTAGGACCTCAAACCACCATCTTCACCACTGAAATCCCTCAAGATTTCAATGGTGAGGAGGCCAAACAAGGTGGTCCTAAAGCTCACCAAAAACACACAAAAAAAGAGGCCAAACAAGGCCTAAGAGGTGGTAAACGACCCCAAACACAAAAGTGACCTTAATGAAGTATCTTAAACACAAAAAAAACAGAACTTTTTTATGTTATACACAAAGCTCAAAACAGCAAGAAAGATAGGCTAAAAGTGTGTGCAAAAATAGGGAATAAAGAGGGAAAAGGAGTTACCTTTGTAGCCAAAAGGGGACAGTAGCCTCTTGGTCCAAAAAACAGTCCCTTAGCCTCTGAAAATGGCCTCCAAGCTCCTTAGGTTGATGATGGAGGTGTTGTGCTAGGAGGTGTAGTTCAAATGGCCAAGAACGAGACCCTTTTGCACCCTTTAACTCACACAAATGTAGAGAGAGAGGGAGATATAGAGAGGGAGTGATATATATATATGATATATATCAGATTTTTCTAACCCTCTAAAGAGGAGGAGAGGCCCTCTTTTTATAGAGAAACCAAGGGGGCAAAGCTTCTCTTAGAAGCTTGGAGCAAAAGGGCCAAGCTTCTTCGAGAAGCTAGGCAAAGGGGTCAAGAGGGTCAAGCTTCTTGGAGAAGCTAAAAAAGGATCAAGCTTCTTGGAGAAGCTTAAAAAAAGGCTCAAGCTTCTTGGAGAAGCTAAAAAGGGTCAAAAGGTTCCATCTTCCTCAAGAAGCTAAAACCAAGAGTTCAAAAGGTTCAAGCTTCCTCAAGAAGCTAAAACAGGGGGTTCAAAAGGTTTAAACCCCCCTCAAGAAAAGGCTCGGCCAGAAAAGTGGCTAATCGGCCAACAAAGTTGGCCGACCGACCACAAAATGTGCCGACCGACCATCAGTAGTGCCGACCGGCCATCACCAGTGGCCGGTGGCAAGGAAACAAGGCCGGTGGCCTCAAGCCATGGCCGGTGAGGTGTGGGATGACCTACAAGCTATTTCCCACCCTCAGAAGCAAAACAGTAAGTGTTTGATGTAAAACCAAACACAAAACAAACAAGCTGAGAGGTCTTGAGGCAAGGCGCATAGCCGAAACCTCCGAGAACTCAAGACGAACACAAATAAGGATGATAATCGAGTGCTCAAACGATGACGTCCAAGTCTTAAGGACGATCAAAAATGGGGTGTCTACAGGTATGACAGGGTTGTGCCTGCAAGAGAATGGGACCTGCAAGAGCTCTGTATTCTCGGCACCCTTCGTCTTTCCAGGTTTATCATTCCTGAAGAACATTTTTTGATTCCTGCCGCTCTTTGCTTTTGGAATATGGACTTTGACTTTTTCCAGTTTCAGTGTTGTATGATGGCCCCCACCGTTCTTGTTATCTGCCATCTCTTAGGGCTTTCACCACTTAGTACTCCTTTTACACCCAGTTACCCAGACCTTTCTGTTAAATTTTCCCTTCCACCTTTGAATTCTTTCTTCAGTGACTTTGTAAAGGCTGAAAATAAAAGAGAAGGCCCAGTGAGTGATCGAGAACTCTTTTCCTTTATTTTATACTGGTTATGTAAATTTCTCTTCTGTACATTATCTCAGCGAATCATGCCTGAGTTCACTCCACTTACGAAGGCCCTTGTTTTGAAGAAACGAATAGCCTTAGCCCCTTACCTTTTAGGCCATGTTTATAGAGCCTGCTCCCAATTTTGTGAAAGGCCTCTCGATATCAACCAGGGAGGTCCTCTCTGGGTGCTCCAACTCTGGCCCTTTGCATATTTTACTGATCTACATCCTAAGTGCTTGAAGTTTTTAGTTCAAGACCCTAGCACTTATGGAGAAAAGTATGCCAGAATTGCTCTTTATCCTGCTTTTTTTGCCTACTATCTTACCTTCTTTCACCAACTTCCTATTTCCCTAGCTGTCACCTTCTTTTGCCCCTTTACTGCCAACAAAGGACCAACTTGGCTGAAAACATTCTTAGCTAATAGAGAGTGTTTCATCCCATCACATAAAGATATGTGGGCTTCCATTTTGTTGTCGAGGGAACTGTTCATTGGTACTTTAAACCCTCGAGCCTATAAGTGCATATCTGAGGTATATTGCCCCTCCCAGTTTGCCAGGCAAGTTGGGCTTACCTAGGGAATTCCCGTTCCACTCTACAGTCTTTCGAATGTCCATCTCACAGCCAGAGATTTAAGAGTACCTAAATCTAAATTAGAGGAGGCAACATTTAAACTGTTGAAAGACTTGAATGAATTCAAATTTACCCCCTTCCTTCCCTTTGGTTTGGCTTTGAAAAGATTTCAAAATTGGTGGATAGCTAATATGGAAGTGCATTTAGCAATACACCTTCATGATTTATTAATAGGGTTAGGTGTGCCTTCTAAGGCCAAACCAAAAGAAGCTGGGACCATCCCCTCTCTTTCTACAGCTGCTAAGACTATTCCTGCAGTCTCACCCCCTCCTTCCAGAGTCACCAGAGCTGCTTCGAAAAAGGGTATGTATTTTCAGACTTCCTTTCATTCAGAATTTTATGTTCATTTTCTTCATGTTCATATTACTTGGTGTAGGGCCTCCAAGAGAAGAATCCCCTAAGAGAGCTGAAGCTCTAGCTATTCTGAAGGATAAACATCAGCAGAAAAAGAAAAGAAAACTAATAATCGCTTCTGAGGAATCTAAGTCCCAGATTGAAGAGAAAGAAACAGAGAAAGAGCAAAAAATACCAGTGCAGAGAAGAAAGAGAAAGAAGATAACCGTCTCTCCTTCTGACTTGATCGAAGATCCCACTCATGAGGCAGCTGCCAAAGTAGTAGAGGAGGAACTCACTCTTGAAAAGTCTGAATCTCAGATTGAAGAGAGAGAGATTGAGAAAGAGCAGGAAACACCATCACAGAGAAAAAAGAGAAAGAAGATGACTATTTCTTCTTCTGATTTGGTCGAAGACCCCACTCATGAGGTAGCTGCCAAAGCAGTAGAGGAGGAACATTCCAAAGAAATAATTATTTTTCAAAGAGCTGAGAAAATACGACAACAACAATTACTAAGGGATGAAGCAGCTGGTACTGATACAACCCAAAGGGAAACAATGAGAAGGCAACACACTGCCGAGCATTATTCCCTCCGTAATTCTCTCGCCATTGCCACCACCTTTGAAACCAGTAATTTTCTTTCATGTCTCCACTTTCTTTTCCCAAATTGTTGATATTGAGACTTAACATTGTTTTGTACCTCTTCCTTTGCAGTGACAACTACTGAACCTATTCTCCCAATAAGGACCCCCTCAGTTTTAGTTGAAGTTGATCAATTGCAAAATGTGAAGTCTATTTAGATAATACTCCCACTTTCTAGGCCTATATTCTCCGTACCCTCCTTGCGGCCAAGTATCCTTGCTCCTCTTTCTTTTGATTTAACTCCATACCTCCCTCATTTGTCATTCGATTTTACTCAATTTGATTCTCTTTCGAGCTTTACTTCTCCTCCATCTTTTAAGGAAATTCTAGCTGCTACTTCATCTTTGATGGTAGCTGATTCCTACAGAGAAGGTAATGGTAGCTCTCCAATCCATCATCCATTATCTTTGCCTAGCTCCGGTCCTTCTTCTCTTGACCAACTGGTAGCCAAAACTATAGAGACTGCTAAGGATACTCCACATTCTTCTCCTATTTCTATGCAGTCATTTCTTCCTTCTACCAGGGCTCTTTCTGCACCTTC
>NW_021025742.1:64120-143123 GCF_004153795.1 Camellia sinensis | reverse complement strand
GAGCTGATGTTGAACAACCTGGGCCCTTTTTCTTGAACTTTGAACCACATACTTGTGATGTACACACATGGGAGGACCCTAAAAGTTGGTGGCCGGCCACTAATGTTTCTTGACCCTTTTGAACCCCTCCTTCCGGGCTAATGTTGAACACCTTGGGGCCACTTTCTTGAACTTTGAACCACATACTTGTGATGTACACACATGGGAGGACCCTAAAAGTTGGTGGCCGGCCACTAATGTTTCTTGACCCTTTTGAACCCCTCCTTCCGGGCTAATGTTGAACACCTTGGGGCCACTTTCTTGAACTTTGAACCACATACTTGTGATGTACACACATGGGAGGACCCTAAAAGTTGGTGGCCGGCCACTAATGTTGCTTGACCCTTTTGAACCCCTCCTTCCGAGCCAATGTTGAACACCCTTGAGCCACTTTCTTGGACTTTTGACCACAGGGTTGTGTTGAGGACACATGGGAGGACACCATTATGTGGTGGCCGGCCACTAAACCAACTTGACCCATTTGACCCCTAGTCGGCCGGCTAGGGGGTGTGGCCGGCCGGCCACCTGCAACCAAAATAACTGGCCGGCCATGATCCTCACACTGTTCACTTTACAGCTGTATGGCTTTATCCCCCAGAAAATATCTATATCCGGGGGATATTTTGTGGGGGAAAGTTTGCCTCATTTTTCCCCCACCTTTACACCTTCTTTTGTTCCATATAACCAAGGGCCAACACTTATTCATGGGGTTATAAAAAATTGCTTCCAAGTCTTGCATTGCTTCCCCTCTCCTTCTCTCATTTCTACCCTAAAACATTCAAGTTCCACACTTCATTCCTTCATCACCACCATGCACCACCATCACCACTTCATTTCCAGCAACAAGGAGGGCTTCTCAAAGGCTAAAGGTGCTGCAACTTGGTCCAAGAAGCAACAAAAGACTTGTCTCCAAGGAAGGGCATTTTTCAGTTTGGGCTTTGCATATACCACTTGCCTCTTTGGCCACCTTTTGGCCCTTTTTCTTGCATGGGATTGCAGCCATACCTGTGTTTGTTTTTGGGGTTTTTACAGTTCTGGAAAGCATCATATTTTGGGCCCCTCTTAAACTTTGTTGAAGGGCCCTAACCTGTTTGAGGACAGCAGCTATGAGTTGCTTCTTAATCCCATGTTTAGGGCCATTTCTTGCATGCTAGTTTTGCCCCATCTTTGCTTGCTGTTTGGCCATGTTTTGAACTGGAAAAATGCTTATCTTGGGATTGCCTTGCTTCTGTATTTTCATTGCATGTCCATATTGTGCATGTTTGGTATAGCTATAGGCCATTTCGGGTGCCATAATTTGCATTTCGGGAGAGATTCCATGCATCGTGTGTTTTCGCCTCGTTTCGGGGCTGTTTTCCCCACATTTCATTGCTGAAATCCATTAGCATGTTTGGCATATGCCATTTCCATGCCATTGCATTGCGTATGCCATTGCCTCCGAGTGTTTGGTGCCCGTGTGCACGCATTTCGAGGCACTTCATTTTCATCCATCGGCCTCTTATGTGAGTGTGGCTGAGGCTCTCTCATGTTAGTGTAAGCCCATATCATATTTCCATGTCATTTACATTGCGTCTGTCATTTTCTCGGTTTGCGTGCCCGTGTGCGCGCATTTCGAGGCATCTCATTTTTACAGCATAGTGCATGCTAGGTTGTATCTTAGTCGCATTTCATGCATGTCATGCATATTGCATCATATTCGGGATAGGAGTTAGCCCAGGCACGAGAAACGAGGTGCATTTCATACTCCGAGTGATGGAACGCGTCTCAATTCCCAGTCACCGACACTCCGGATCATCCATGATGGAGTTAGGTTTTGTTGTGTTTTCATGTGCATTCATCCCACATTGAATTGTGCAATTCGACTCCTCGGCCATCATGCCTCGGTATGCGTGATTGGTGGCACGAGGATCGAGGCATGCATATATTTGTGAAAATACATTGCTATGCCCCTTTCCTGCTCTCTGTTGCAGCAAAATGAAGAATCAGCAACTTTTCAGAGCTTGGCACGTTTTCCAAGGATAACTGCTAAACAGAGGCAAATTGGGGCATCCCGGTGGATTTCCGCGCAAGACAGCCTAAATGTACATCATCCATCAGAAGCAAGGCAGTCCCTGGCCTGCATGCCAGTTTTATTTATTTTCTTAGTTAATTTGTTAATTAATTAGGAATTTATACATTATTTGGACTGTAATATTTGGACTGTATTATTCTTTCATTTGGGACTGTATATTTATTTGGACCCTCTGCGCAAGGGTATAATTGTAATAAGTGTGCGTGTGTGTGTTGTATGTCTTCCAACCCCACGTCTTTCTTCCCTTTTATTTACCAGCTTACGATGGTTAGATTACGGCATGTTTCAATTAGCATATAGTATGACAGCATGTTTGCATTGATTCATCTGTATTGCATGCACCGGGCTCGGCGCATCATACTAACTGCATTGTATTTTTCAATTCTAAATTGAATACATGATAGTTATAGCATCTCATATGCTATGTTTAGAATAGCCGAGCCTGCTATAGTTTGCATTTTGCATGTGTTGCATTAGGCATTTCTGTATGCTTAGGATCATGCATGATTTCTAATGTAGTTTTTGTTTTGGCTTGGAGTACTCGGTGAGCTTTATGCTTTAGCATCCGTGCATGCGTGTGAGTGAATGCCATGAATAGCATGCTTACCATGAGGCTAATTGCTTATGTGATATAACTGCCTGAGTGCCTGTGAGTGAAGGTTGGGTTACTTAGATTGGAATAATTCATCAACTGTTTGTTTTAAGCCCACTAGATAGTGGCAAAACCATTTTCAGAAAAGCGAACATGAAAGGTTTTGTTCCAATTCAGGCGATCCAGTCTATACTTGTATGCTGTGCGCATCATATAGTAACCTAGGCTAATAACCGGAATAAGAACATACAATGTTTTCAAAAATAGATATCATGGTTAGTAAAGGCCGGTCTATGACCGGGGCGAGCGGGGGTGCTCACGAAGTGACCTTCCCCAATCGTACCAAGTTCCCGAGCCGAGGCAACTTTGTTGTGATGACGGACACGTGGCCTTTGGCAACGAGTCAGGGTTTCCTAAATTTCCAAAATAAAATATTTAGTGACGACTCGTGTATCTGGAAAAGCAGTCCATGGTTTGGCACTTCTTTCAAAAAATCGTTTTCTCAAAACGATTTGCCGGATTTGGACTCTTTGGTTCAGATTTAGAACCGTGACTACAAGTCGAGTCCGAGCTGTAGCGAGGTCCCCCGCGGGCTTGTTACATGGCCCAAGTGACCAAGTATGCACATTTTGATGTTAAGTGCAATGCAAACCAACAAACCAAAGGGGTCCAATCCCTATCACTAAATCAAGGGACAAGATATGCATGTTCAATGCAACCTAGGCATGTTAGCTAGGGATGCAACATGGCAATGCGAGATATACATGCAAGCACGCAAACAACATGCAAGGTAAGCATGCAAGCAAGCAAAGGATGGACTTAAACATGACTTGGGCAGCTCTAATTAGGCCCAAAATAGTGGCCAAATGTTTAAGAAAATGGAACTAAACACACATACACACATGCACATGTTAAGGCCTAAACGCTTAAGCATCAAAGGACTACTTTTAAGAACACTTAAAAGGGGGTAATCATGGACATATGACATGTATTATAAGCCTTGAAAAACATGTAGGAAATGATGCCAAATTAACCTACCAATGCAAGCTATGCATGCGACCAAACCCCAAGTACCCAAAACATGGCCATATGACTCATGAAGCAAATGACCAAATTGAATCAAAACAGTCCCAAATCATGCAAAAGTAAGCCTCAAGAACCACTTAGATTGCATCTAAATGACCTAATCCTAGAGGCATACACAATGGCATAAACATGAAGCATGAGACATCAACTCTTGAAACATCAAAAGGGCCATGAAATGCAAGCATATAAGCATGCTAAATGGACTGAAATGACATGGTGGATAATTCCAAACCACTTAAATGAATGCAAGAATGTCATGCTATGCATTCACACACTTAAGGCCAACAAGCCGGAATGCAAAGGGGCTATACAAAGCATGCCAAAGCCGACCCAAACAACTATGGACAGACCTTAAACATGGCAAAATATGCACAAAAGCTTCACAAAGCTAAGCCTAAAACATGCTAGAACAAGGGTTTGCAACCTAAGGCATGTTAAGGAAACAAAGTGGCATTACAAGGTAGGTATGCTAAGCATGCATGGTGTACCAAAACTAACAAAAAACAGAGGCATATTATGACATAATAAGCACAAAAAACAGCCAAGGCATGGTCAACATGAAGCTTAGCTAGGTGCTCCCTTAAGAGGCCAAAAATGGTCCATTTCAAGGACAACAAGGAGAGGGGGTGGCCCTCTCCTTCTTGGGACCTCAAGGTACCATCCTCACCTCTGAAATCCCTCAAGATTTCAGTGGTAAGGAGGCCCAAACACCAAGATCTCGGAGCTTACACAAAATAGCACAAAATGGAGCCTTACAAGGCTTAGGAGGGGTCAAACAACCTCAAACAACAAAACACCCTCAATAAACTATTTAGAGGGCCTAAAAACAGAACTTTTTTATGTTATACACTAAGCACAAAAATAGTTCTAAGATAGGCAAAACAAGTATGCAAGAATGGGGAATAAAGGGACTAGTTTCTTACCCTTGAAGACCCCTTCAACAATGGTGGACCAGCAGCTTCTTTTAGGTTGAAACCAGCTTCAAAACCTCAAAAACAACCCTCAAGAGGTCTCAGCTCCAAGGGATGGTGTAATGGTGGGTGCTTGTGAGCAAAAGTAAGACAAAACACACACACTAAGCTCAAGAAAGAGAGAGAGAGATATAGGATAGATACAAATTCCTAACCCTAATATCAAAACCCTCTAAAATGTTGTCTAACCCTAATGCCAAGAGAGGAGACTCTCTCTTATAGAGCTCTCTCTTGTAAAGCTTGTCAAATAAGCTTGCCTAGAGGGAAATCCCTCCATACACGTGTATGGAGGGGAACAGAGTTGGTGCCAGCTATCACAGCTGGCACAAAATATCTACATAAAGTAGATGAACAGTAGTCGGCTGCTCAAAAATGCCATTTTGACAAAATTGAGTGCCGACCGGCAACAAAGAGTGCCGACCGGCAATATACATTGCCGATGGCATCAAAACACCAGCCGGTGGCTTCTGGCCATGGCCGGTGATGTGTGGGGATGCCTCACAAGGCATTCCCTGCCCCTCCAAGGCAAAACACAAGTGTTTGGTGCAAAACCAGACACTAAACAGTCGAGTTCGGAGATCCTGAGGCAAGGTGCGTAGCCGAGACCTCCGGGAACTCCAAACGAACACAAACATGGATGATCACTGGGTGTCCAAACGGTGACGTCCAAGTCTTGAGGATAGTCAAAAATGGGGTGTCTACAGGCGGCCTTGGCAAAAGTTAGAGCGCAAAAGGAGAGGGTTAATACACGAGTGAACCTAAGCCGAACTACGTAAGGCTTGATTCCCATCTTTGGAATACTTAGGCAACTTCATTCTGAAGTCCAGCCATAAACACTTCCCCGATCAACTTTGTCTGTGTGATCATGTTGGTCATCTTTGTCCATTCTACATTCAAGAGCTCGGTTGTGATCTCCAATGCAGTGCTATTCAGACTAGGGGCAACTTTCTAGTTGATGGAATCCAGGGTTGTACATCTCAGTGATAGATCTCGGGTGTGTCTAGTTTTGATCCATATCGAAAATGGTTTTGAAAAGTTTTAATAAAAGTTGATTTGGTTCAAATTAATCTTTTTACAACTTAGACCATTTTTGGACCAAATGGAAAATTTTCAGTACCCACAACCTTCAATTACATTGATTTCAGTACAGAGTTCTCTTACTCTTGAATACCAATTGAAGTTACTTTTTTTATTACATTCATAAAGAAAACTTGAAAGTACTGATAAAACAATAAATTCGGGCATGGATAAGTCAGGTGTTCCTGCGCCCCCTCCCAGAGCTGGTCGAAGCCTCTGATAGCAAAGTGGGCCCAACTTGTGCCTCCTCATCAAGCCAAGCTGTGCACTCATCAAGGAGGGTGCAACTGAAAGTGGGAGCGGGGGCCAAAAGCTCTCTAGTCCTCCATGCTGTTGCATATCGAGCTAGTTGAGCGCTTCAGATTGGAAATGCAGCAGGGTACTCTATCCCTTCTTCCGGGCAGGTCTGATCATGCCCGAACTGGCACCGGAATCGGAACGAAAAGTAAAATACACAGTGTGTCAGGCTGATCAACTGAATCTCAGGCTTCCGGGACATGCTGTAACTCATCGCTGGTAGATTGAGCCAAGGACAGCGCCAAGAAATGCGGTCTGTGGACAAACTACACATTCATTCGCACCACTAACCCTCATCAAGGGCATCGACTAGACGTCGCCGGAAGAAATAGCCACAAGCTGAATATGCTGGGCATGAGTCCACAACCTTCAACTTATCTATCAACCATATCTAGGGAGGGATAAAAAATGAGAGATTAAAGAATAGAGAGGTGTATGTAGAGAGAAAAGTGAGAAAAGCGTTTTGAGAGAAAAACCGAGCCTGAGGGCTGAGTGATGTGAGAAATATATGTGAGATAGGGTAGGAAACATTACCTGCAGTAGTAGTGGACTCCCCGCGAATCTAATCGTCTCTCGGCAATGAAAAACATCTAAACCCATCAATTTCTCAACTAGTGTCATGGTGATACAGCTCTTGCCCTCTTTTAAGCCTTGGGCAACTTCGATCAAACGGACGCTAGACCCTCCGGAGCCTGTGGCAAGCAAGAAATGAGATAGCATGCACAAGCAAAGTGCATGTCGCCGAAAACCTTGCCAGTGATGATCGCCGCGGTCACCGACATCAGAAAACTGATGAACTAAGCTGGGGATGTCCAACTCTCCATCGCGGATTAAAGACCGAGCGTCATGCATAGTGAGCCCGCACATCCGTCCTAAGGCTTGGATGTGGCCAAAGTGGAATTGTGGCAAAATCTCTTCCTCGCATTCGGACTCCATCAAAGCTTGGAAATCTTTGAAAGTGGGACATATCTCTTGTCCGCCAAAGCTAAAGACGTATGTTACCGAATTCCAAAACCTTTGTCGCGGCATGAAGAAACTGAAGACGCAGCGGGGTGCGACTCTGCATAAATAGTGCATTTATGCCGAAGCCCCAGAAATTTACCTTTTCCGAGCTATCCAAGGTAGCAATCCAATTTGTGAGATTTTGGACAAGGAATGCCTCCATTTTGGTACAAAACTGAGTTAGAATGAGGGAACCACGAAGCGGAAACCTTTATAGAGGATAAGGCACTGTTTGGAGGACAAGTGTCAGAAAACTGGAGGTCCTCAGACCAAGTGGTCGGCCGACTACTTTTTCTGGTCGGCCAGCCAGTTTTTCTGGTCGGCCAACTACTTTTCTGGCCTACAGAACAAGAAAGTGGTCGGCCAGCCACTTTTGGTGGTCGGCCATGAACAAAAGGTGGTTTACAGCCTTTTTCTTGTCTCCAGAAGAGGATCCCTAGCTTTCCTATGTGTTGAGAGTCCTGAAGGTCTGAGTTTACCTCTGTTTCGGATGCGTTCTGTTGCTTATTTTGTCCAAGATGCATTTATTTATCGAGTTGTTGCTCATTGTTTATCGAGTTGTTACTCTTCACTTGTCGAGTTGTAAACTTGTTAAAGTCTTGTTGTTGCTTATTGAGTTGAGTTGTTTAGTTTGTTGCATTGGTTCACTACCTGACTTGGCAATACACGATGTTCAATTTCCATTCAATCTCATTTTTGTGCAAAATGATGTGATGCGATGCTTAGAATACAAATACAACACTTTTTGAACAAGAAACTATTTTTATTCCATCATGGTTTCTTTTTACAACTTTTTTACAATTGGGTACAAGTTTTAAAGAAAAATAAAACTGCCTAAGCTGTACAATGTGCTACAACTACATCTAAAAAGAAAAATAAAGCAGAAACATTTGCATCAGTGCTATCAAGCTCAAGACCGAGAGGCTCTCTTCACCCTCTTCGGCTGAGCAACCTCTGCACCACCGCCGTTAGCACCCCCATCTGAATCGGAGTCACTGTCCTTAGAATCCTCCTCGGCGTGACCTCCATCCTTAGAACCAGAACCGGAGTCATCATCCCTGCCTGCAGATGTCTCTAACTATGGATATGATGACTCCTCTTCCTCGCTAGACTCCTCATCATATCTGACAGGTGCTCTACGCCTCCCTTGGCTGTGAGTCGAGACCCCTCTCCCAGCTGCTCGAGAAGGCCTGGATGGCCCGGGCTATACAGGCGCAACCTGAAAAGACAGTTTGAATGCATCAGCCAAAGTATGTATATCAGATGCAAGGATGATGCATTGAATGAGTGCATGCAGATATAGTGTGTGAATGTGTTGTGACAGATGTGCTCTACAGATGCAGTGAATAAGTGTGGTGAAATGTTCAGTTTTTGGTATGTCATCAGAAGTATGATAAATAAAAGGAAACTAGAAAATACCGGATACAGTAGAAGTGCAACATCGTCTCCCTCCTCAAGACCATGCTCTCGAGTGAGGCCACCACCCTGAGTAACTCCTCAGTATACTCTCCGGGAGGCTATAGATGCAAGTTCAATTCATCAGTGAATGAATGAATGTCTAAATATCTGAATGATAAATGAAAACTGTGGAGCATACCGGTGGTGAGTCAGGGTCACTGACATATCGATGATCGGGCAATGGAGGCTCCAGTGGAATCTAGTAAGACACCCCATACTGCCAGTCTGTCAGCTCGGTCGGAAGATCTGGCCACCCAGTATACTGGCAAGTCGAGGGCATCCCTCTAGCCCTACCCCTCGATGTGCTAGCCCTGCTAGCGGAAAGGATGTCTGCAGCTCGAGTGCGACTCGATGACGGAATGTCTGCAGCTCTCCTCGTAGGGGTACAGATACCTGTCAGTAGGGGCATCAAGTATGTATGGCGGTATGTCGCGTATTCCCCCTCCTCCAGGAAAAGAACTACATCGGTACCCAATATGAGGTCATCAATCTCTTGAGGAGTGAGACGCTCTGTGGACCGCATGTCCAGTGTAGGTGCTGAAGGGATCTCCTGAGCGGGATTACCCATCGTCTGGCGCATGAAGCGCTCCCCGAGAAACCAGGCCCGGCTGACTGGTCCCTCAAACAAAATCCTATATCAGGAGGCGCCCCATGCCCCAGCGAACTGGAACCGAGAATACCTGGGCATCACCAGCCAAGGCTGCCAAGTGATCTACGGATAGCAAGTGCATAAGCTGATTAGATGTCATAAATATGTAAGATGAATCAAAGATGAAAGTATAAAGAATTGAGAATTCTGATTTACCTCGGTCGCCGGCACTGTGTCGAAGAACTGCCTGAGGTATGGCAGAGTCTCCCGGGGTCTGGGCTGGCACTGACACTCAAATCTGCATGAATAAGGGATCTCGAGAGATGCCACGACCTCCAGCTCAGGGGCGAACGTCGGGAAGCAGGCGTAAACCCACAGCTGTGAAAGACAAGACAATGGTTATCAAAATACAGAATAAGCAGAAAATATAGAATGCTGAGTGCAAAATGCTAAGTGCAGAATGTTGTGTACAGTGTGCAGTGTACAGGTAATAAAAAGCAGAAAATGTAGAATGCTGAGTGTAGAATGCTGTGTGTAGTGCGCAGTGTACAGATAATGAAAAGCAGAAATGTAAATCAAAAGGGCATAATGTACCTCCCAGGCTCTCCCGTAGCCACCTACTATGGTCCCCCGCTCTCGGGAGGTTGCGCTCATGTAGCAGTAAAGGGTAGTGAGGCCAGCGCCGCCCCAATCGAAGTGACGGACTCGTGATAGGTCTACCAGAGCACTGAAAAGATAAAGCCCGACTGTGTGCTCCCTGTCAGAGAACAGTGTGGTCCCAATGAGGAACATCAAAAATCCCCGGGCATACTACTGTATGGCCTGAAAAGTCTCAGGCGGGTGAACCAGGTGTACCTGACCCTGCCTGATGATCTGTCGATCGGCGGATGGGCTCCAAGCAGGTAAGTCCAAGCCGCCTCCCACTCACCCATATCGGTATCATACGGGATTAGCCGGCCTGCCACGTCGAGGCCCATCAGCATGGAGAAGTCATACGGGGTCATCGTCATCTCTCTAGTGGCAGAAAAATAGAAGGAGTTGGTGGTGTCCCACCATCTCTCTACAAGTGCGCCCAGAAGCGTCCTGCTCGCTGGATGACGGGACAACCCCATACAAAATGGACCAAACCCTGCCTTATCCATAATATGTCAAACGGCATCCGAGAACTCCATGTACCACTCCCTCGTAATAATCGATCCATAACCCCGTGTGAAACGGGAAATACCTATGGGTAAAATGAACAGATGTAATTAGTTTTAAAATAAACCGAATGCTGTGTTATGAACTACATGTTCAAATTGAACAGTGTGCTATGTTATGAGCTGTGTGCCAAATAAATTGAATGTTGTGTTATGAACTGCGTGTTCAGATTAAATAGTGTGCTATGTTATGAGCTGTGTTCCAAATAAACCGAATCTTACGTTATGAACTATGTGTTCAGATTGAGCAAAACACTGTGTTATGAACTGTGTGTTCAGATTGAGCAAAATACTGCATTATGAATTGTGTGTTTAGATTGAGCAAAACACTGCGTTATGAATTGTGTGTTCAGATTGAGCAAAATACTACGTTATGAACTGCGTGTTCAGATTGAGCAAAACTCTGCGTTATGAACTGTGTGTTCAGATTGAGCAAACACTGCGCTATGGACTGCGTGTTCAGATTGATCAAAACTTTGTGTTATGAACTGTGTGTTCAGATTGAGCAAATACTGTGCTATGAACTGTGTGTTCAGATTGAGGAAATACTGCGTTATGAACTCCGTGTTCAGATTGAGCAAAACTCTGCATTATGAACTGTGTGTTCAGATTGAGCAAAGACTGCATTATGAACTGTGTGTTCAGATTGAGCAAAATAATGCGTTATGAACTGTGTGTTCAGATTCAGCAAGTACTGCATTATGAACTGTGTGTTCAGATTGAGCAAACACTGCGTTATGAATTGTGTGTTCAGATTGAGCAAACACTGCGTTATGAATTGTGTGTTTAGATTGAGTAGAATACTGTGTTATGAGTTGTGTGCCCAAATGAGCTGTTTGCCCAAAATGAGCTGTGTGCCCAAAAGAGCTGTATGCCCAAATGAATAAAGTGTTGTGTTATGAGTTGTGTGCCCAATGAACAAAATATTGTGTTATGAGCTGTATGCCAAATGAACAAAATGTTGCGTTGTTGAGCTACGTGCTAAATGAACAGAATGTTGTATTGTGAGCTGTGTGCCAAGTCAGCATTGTGCTATGTGTAGGCTGTGTGCCAGATGAACAAAATGCTGTGTATGTAAACATGTTCAGAGTGAGCAGATAAAGTACATAGCGAAAGCATGAAATGTGCAAGAAATGCAAACTACTTCGTAGAGAACGTAGAAATGAAGTATGTACCTCTTGCGTATGATGAGATAGCTGAAACTCTAGCTCCCGTAGCAGCAAGTCTACGGGTGCCCGTCGCGCGAAGTCTGTGAAATGGTGGAAGGTACTCGGAGGAAAGATATGCTCCTGCAGGTGGTATGTCTCCGGGTCGAACGGCCGAATCCTCGGAGGCAGTGGCATAACGTCCGGTTCGTCCTCTACTCTCGGGGAGCCTCCGCTGTATGGAATATCGCCAGCCATCTGAAAAAAGAAAATGAGCAAATATGAGCGAAATGAGCCAAAATTGCAAAAAGTCAACAAAAGTCAACTCTCGAGAAGAGAAAAAGTCAACAAAAGTCAACGCCCAAGAAAAGGTGTTAAACTTCGAGGCAGACATACCTCAAGTGGTGAAAATGGAGAAAGAAGCTCTGAAAACAAATTATAATCGGTTCAAAACGAAGAGAATCAAAAGTTTTCGTGAAAAAACTTCGTGTGGGGCGTTGGAAAACATGTATAAAGTGCAGATCTGAGAGAGAAAAGGGCCTAGGACCAAAGGAGAATGTGTTTCGGCCTTGCGTTTGTGAGCAAAAGGGATTTGGATGTGTATACTTAAAGATCTGGCCATCAAAAGACCAATCTGTCCCTGTTTTGCTAAACTGGTCGGCCAGCCAGTTTTTCTGGTCGACCGACCACTTAAGTGGTCAACAAGTGGTTGGCCACTAGCCTAGGTGGTCGGCCATCCCTCCTGGGTGGTCTCCAAGGCTCCATTGTTCTCCCTGTGTGTTTTGGTGATGATTAGAGTCCTCGGCTCTCGAGAAAGTGCAAGAAAAGTACACTTTTCGGCTCAAAATCGTCCTCGCGGGAACTTCAATTCAAGTCTTCGATGCGTAGCTCATCGTTACTCGTCAAGAGCAAGGTGTATCCTTTTTGAGTATGTTGTGACCCCTCCGAGAGGTAAATCAGAGGTTCCAGTTAATTTGGTCTTGTTAAGGCTTGTATTTCTTTAATCGGTATTTTGTTTCAAACATGCAATTTAAGTGGCACACTTTTCTCGCATTGTTATGCACTTTTCGCTTGCATTGTTATGCACGTTCTAGTTGCATTGCTATGCACACTTCACCTACATTGTTATGCACACTTTACTAGCGTTGTCACGCACTTTTCACTTGCATTGTTATGCAATTTTCACTTGCATTGTTATGCACTTTTTACTTGCATTGCTATGCATGTTTCCATCGGCATCATATGTGCACACATTTATATTACATCTTGATGTAACGTTGAACATGTGCTACTACTATACTGTACCTGTTAAGTCTTTTTCTTTTGCAGGCACGATATTGTATGTACTGTTCATTTGAAGCTGGCGCATCCAGACGATATCGTATGTACTCCGCATGAGACGCAGTGAGAATTATAATTTTCTTACATCCTTTCTGCATGTAATATAGTTTGGCTCGTCTTGCTTGCATGGCATTCGCTTAAATTGTTGCATTTATTGTGTATAATTGCTTCATTACAGCTTTCTTTTCATGATCATAAGTTATGTTCGGCTTTGTGCATGTCATTTGCATCTTGCCACAGCCTACGGGCGCATCTCTTTGTTTTCTTGCCTGCTTGTCTAAGTCTTCGGCCTTGTCAAAAATGGGTCGTCTCTGGGCACTCCCGTCACTTCTTGACTTCCGAGTTCTATCAAAGAGGGGCGACTGTAGACACCCCATTTTTTACTGACCTTAAGACTCAGACGTCATCGATTGAGCGCTCGATCATAGTGCATGTTGTGCTCGTTTTGAGTTTCCAGAGTTTCGGCTGAGTGCCTTACCTCCGAGCCTCTGAACTTTTTGTGTTTTGGCTCGGTTTGTGGACCAAGCCCTGTCGACCTTCCTTGGAGGGAGAGAGAGGTATGGGAGACAACTTTTTGTGGTCGTAGACCACTTGTTTCTGGTCATAGACCAATTTTCCCTTTCGGAGACTAATTTTCGATTTTCGGAGCTTTCGGCCGCGCGCCTTTTCTCGGGAACGCTTAACGTTCTCCGTTGGGCTTGGTTTTCGAACCATGCCTTGTTGACTTGGCCTAGAGGGCCACTGTGGTCTGGGAGACCACTTTTGTGGTCGTAGACTAGTTTTCAAGGTCTCCCGGCTGCGCGCCTTGCCTCTCGGACTCTTGTCTTGCATCCTTTTTGGTTTGTTTTTGGTACAAACCTTGTTTTCCTTGTTTGGAAGGTGGTATAGAGGTGGGAGACCAATTCTCCCCCTTGGAGACCACTTTTCTTCCCACCAGCCAATTTGTTGGTCGGCCAACTAGTCTCCTTGGTCTTTGGACCACCTTTTCTGGTCGGCCACCACACCATTGCCTTGCTTTGTGTATGGAGGGATGGCCTTAGACCCTAAGCTTGTCCAACAAGCTTACACTTTTGTTCTCTATAAGAGAGAACCTCCCCTCTCCTCCTTCAGGTTCAGATTTTTGTGCTAGAGCTATAGATACACATATATCTCTATATCTCCCTCTTGGTCTGATTTTTGTGCTTGAAAGTGCTTATTCTTCATACTATTGCACACAAACACACACTCAAACACCATCCTTTTGTTGCTGAGGCTTCTTAAGGTTGGTTTTGGTGCTTTTGGACTGGTTTTGATCCAAGAAAGCTGCTGGAGTTGTAGCTTCAAAGTGGTTCTCCAAGGATGAGTCAACTAGCCCTTTAAACCCTTATTTTGATTAAGCTTTTGAACCTATTTGAATGCTTATTTTAGCTTAACTTTAAACTGAAAAAAAAGTTCTGATTTTGCATGCTTGTGATGTTTGTTTAAGGTCACTTTTGCATTGGGGCTGGTCTACCCCCTCTTAGGCCTTGTTAGGCCTTATTTTGAGCCATCCCTTTTGGCTCTTGTTTTAGCCTTTGCATGACCTTTCTACCACTGAAATCCAGAGGATTTTAAGTGGTGGAAAGGTGGTTTTGAGGTCCCAAATAGGAGAGGGTTATGCCCTCTCTTTGTGTCTTGATTGCTTGCTTTGAATGCCTCATGTTTGAGCATGTTTATTAAGCTTGTGTTGGCCACATCTCAGCCTATTTTAGGCCTTATTTTGACATGGCCTACCGCTGTTTTTACATGGTTTTTTCGTCCCTTGCATGCTCCTTGCACTTGTAGTGCAATTCTATTAACTAGCCTAATGTGTACCATGCTTTAGACCATCATTCTAGCATGATTTTGGCTTAACTTCAAGAAGCTTTTGTCCATGTTTTACCATGTTCAAGCTCTTATTTGTGTTGTCTTGGTCATGCATGCCATGCTTTACATAGCTATAGTGCATTTTAGCTTGTTAGCTTTGTGTATCGAATCCACTAGCATGCATTGCTTGGCCTATTTGAATGATTTGGCATCATTTGTTATGAGATTTCAGTGCATGTTACATGGTCATACACTCACATCTTTCACTCTTTTCATGCTTTGGAGAGTTTGTGTTTTATGCCTTAACATAAGCCATTGCGTATGCCTTCATGCCTAAGCTTGCGAGCTATCATTTCAGTGTGTTTTTGGGGTTATTTTTCCATGATATAACTCTAATTTTTGTTGGCAAAGCCATCTCATGCTTGGTCTTGGTAGGTGTAGTGTAATCCTCTCTTTTGGCCTTGCATATTCCATGCTTCATGCCCTTCATGGTAGCTTGTTTTGGCTTCCTTCCATACATGTTTTAGCATCATTTTGACATGCTCTAGGACTATTTTGGGTTGCCTTGACTATATGCTTCATGTTTTGCATAGTTGTAGTGCAATTGGCCTTCCTGGCCTTGTGTTTTGATGCCTCTTGCATGCTATCTTTGAGCTATTTAGATGATTTGGCATCATTTAATACTTGATTTCAGAGCATGTAACATTGTCATATTCTCATGCATATCACTCTTTAATTGTGGTTCAAGCGTTATGCATTGTTGCCTTGTTTGTGGCCTAGCATGTATGCCATCTTGCCTAGGTCCTTGAGCTCTCATCTCAGCATGTTTTGGTCTTTGTTTAGACCTACTTGAGCTCTGTTTGTGGTTGGTTCATGCGTTTGTGCCATGTATTGCATGCCCCCTTTGTAGTCTTCTTTGCTAGCTTTAATGCTTAAGGACCTTTGCATGCTATATTTGTGCTGTTTGAATGATTTGCCATTATTTCATACCTTATTTCAGTGCACTTGATGTTGTTACACTTCCATGCTTGTCACTCTTTGAGCACTCTTGAGAGTTGTGCTCTTATGCCTAGTTGATGAGCCATTGCATTGCGCATGTTTGTCTTGATCTTCATGCCTTAGTTTCATTATTATGGCCACTGATTTGGGCATGGCTGAGGTCTGTCCACATTCGGTTTAAGTCCATTTACCATGTTTATTTGCATGTTGCTTGCATGCTTACGTTACATTGCATTGAGTATGCCATGTTGTTCTTAGCATTTAGCATTGAGTATGCCATGTTGTTACATTGCATTGTGTATGCTTATGATACATTGCATTGATGTTATTCTTAGCATTGTGTATGCCATATCGTTTGCATGCTTATGTCACATTGCATTGAGTATGCCATGTTGTTGTTTGCATTATGTATGCCATCTTACATCGCATTGTGTATGCTATGTTGTTGTTTGCATTGTGTATGCTATTTTGTTGCTTTGCATTGTGTATGCATGCCATTAGCACTGGTAGTTTGATCATGTTGCATTGCATGTTGTTGCATGCTTGTCCCCTTGCATGATTGTTTGCATGCTAATATTGCATTACATTTAGTTGCCTGCATTACATTGTGTTTGCATGTTTGTTGTTGCTTGCATTGTGTTTGGATTGGGTGTTAGTCCAAACACGAGAAACGAGGGACGTTTCATACTTGAAGTGATGAAACGTGCCTCAATTCTCAGTCGTCGACATTCTTGATTATACATGATAGAGTCCACGGCATTTATGTGTTTATTTGTGCATTCATTTTACATTGAATTGCGCAATTTGGCTTCTCGGCCATCATGCATCGAGATACGTGGTTGGTGGCCCGAGGGTCGAGAACCACACTCCCTTGAGCTTATGAAATGATAGGGATGGTGATTGTGCACACATATCTTGCAAATACATTGCCATCCCCTTTCTTGCTCTCTGTTGCAGCAAACTGGAGAAGTGCAGCAACAACTGTTCGGCCAACCAGAAAAACTAGCTGGCCGACCACTTTTTCTAGTCTGCAGCAATGGAAAGTGGTCGGTCAGTGGCTAGTAACACCCCTAGGTGGTCGGCCATGCTCCTACAGGCTCCCATGGTGGAGTTGAAGCTTTTTGGAGCTTGGTGCAAGGTTCTGAGAACAATTGAAAATAGAGGCAAATTGGGACATCGCGACGGATTTTCGAATGAGGCGACCGAGCATGCATGCACTCCTCATCCCGAGGACCTCTGTTTACTGTTTTCCTTAGCTAGTTTATGCTTTGGTTTTGTACTTGAGCAGTTAATGCATTTAGCTGCTTATTTGGGTTGTAATAACTAGTTAGTTAACTTGTTAGTTGATTAGCATGTTTTGTAATAATTAGTTAGCTTGTTAGTTAATTAGTTTTGTTTTGTAATAATTAGCTTAGATTAGCTAGTTAGCCTCTTATTCGGACCCTCCGGCGAGAGGGCCAACTGTTGTAATAAGCGTGTGTATGTGTGATGCATGTCTTCCAAGCCCCATTTCTTTCTCCCTTTTACTTACCTGCTGTCAGTGGTTAGTTGCAGGGCATATTTTGTTTAGCATACCTTATGCTTCGCATGCGTGCATCCATTCATCTGTCTTGCATGCACCGAGCTCGGCGCATCATACTAACTACATTGTATTTCAATACATTTACTTGAATATGTGTTCAACAACATGTTATCAAGTTGTATTCACATGACATCTTAGAATAGCCGAGCCTATCTTAGCTGCATTTTTGCATGTGTTGCATTAGCCATCTTAACATGAACTAGGATCATGCGTGATTTCTGACTAGTTCTCTATTTTGGCTTGGAGTACACTATGAGTGTTTACGCTTTAGCATCCTTGCATGTATGTAAGTGACTGCCATGATGGCATGCTTGCCATGAGGCTAACTGCTTAAGTGTTTAACTGCCTGAATGCCTGTGTGTGAAGGTTGGATTGCTTGAATTGGAACAATTCATCAAAATGTGTTTTCTAAGCCCACTTGAGGGTGGCAAAATCCAAGACTTAGCCTACTTGTGAGTAACACCTCTAAACCGTTTTCAAACAAACGAACATGAAATGTTTTGTTCCAACTTAGGTGATCTAATCTATGCTTGTATGTTGTGCGCATCACATAGTAATGCTAGGTTAATAACCGGAACAATAACACATGTGTTTTCAAAAATAACATATCGTGTTAGTAAAGGCCGATCTTTGATCGGGCGAATGGGGGTGCTCATTGCATGACCTTCCCCTCTCGTATCCAAGTTCTCGAGCCGAGGCAACTTTAGTGATGATGGACACGTGGCCTTTGGCACGAGTCAGGATTTCCTAAATTCTCCAAAAATAAAACATTTAGGTGGCGACTCTATATCTGGCAAAGCAGTCCATGTTTGGCATTTCTTTATTAAAATCGATTTTCCAAAACGATTTGCCGGATTTGGACTCTTTGGTGATTTATCGGTCTCACATCGCACTTTGTGAGATTAAATTCAGAATCGTGACACGAGTCCGAACTGTAGTTGCTAAGAACAAACGAATCCACGCCCTCGTGCGCGGAGCCGGGAGTTCTCGGGCGGTCTACACCAAACCATGTGTCGAATTTGGCACAAAGTTAGTAATGCTATAATTTGTGGGGAGGGGGTACACAGTAGAAGAAAAAATTAGAATTTATTATTTTGCTAAGCCATGTGCCAAAATTGACACAAAGTTTGGCAATGCTATAATTTGGCATGCCATTGGAGGTTTTTGTTGGGTTCAAATTGTTATAAAATAGTAATAGTGTTGGCTTTTTGGGTTTCGAAGGTTATTATTGTAATCGTGAGCATGCTAGTAAGGATCAATTAGTCCTTACAGAAGATTAATTGCCAGTCAATTATCAGACGATTGTATTTTAGTTCTTTCAGCCTTAATGAAGAGGACTTTTACTGGTGGCTTAATTTAGGAGAATTAAGTAACCAACAATCAAATGAAGAACAATTGAAGCATTTCATTAAAATGAAAAACTTACAATGATCCAATTCAGCCTCGTAGAGGTTTACAGTGAAAAAACTACTTGAATCTACTCCTATGAACGAAGTGCAGTGCAGAAATTTGAAGTACAGAAATATAAAGAACAAGAAATGTAAAAACTGGAAAGAAAATAAAATAGATAAAACTGGTTTTTTGGATTTGAGTCTGGGGGACTTTCTGGAGCCTTCTTTGCTATTTATACTTCTCAATGGCAACCGTCGAAATGCACTTCTAACCGTCCAACCATCCCTCCATGATCGCTGATCATGTTGCCTTACAGTTAGCTCCACTATGCCATATCTGCAATTAGACTTCCCTCCTAATTTTGAATTTAAATATGAGTAACCGTTGAGGTCATGTCACCTTGCATCTCTTTACTGATCCAGTGCTATGCAGATCTACAAAAACCAATGCTAACCGCCACGTGTGTGATCATGATTGAAGACTTGAATTGCCTTCCCGTATTGCCCTCATCTTGCCGCGTGTCGAACTGTAATTGGCTTATACAAAATATGTAGCCAACATTACCCCCCGCACTAATGTACCCAATACTTGGTGATATTAGTAGATTAAGGCATTTTACCCACATCTTAGAACTTGCATGGGCTCTGCATTTTCCAGAAATGCAACCGTCGTTCATCAATGAACATTTGCATTAAATTCTTTTCTATCCCTTGAACATTCCCACTATCTTAGTATTCGAAAAGACTGATACATCTTTTATGGCCAAGCTAATCTTTTCTTACATTGATCGAGCATACGAAGAGTTATTTGATGATGTTGTTCATCCTTGAAAGAACCATCATGCATTGATTAGCTACCTTTATCCACCTCTATTTATTCAAGTTATGGAAGCTTTTGCAAATTATCGACCTTTGGACTACGAACCTGTTATTCACAACTCCTTAACCCAAAATTTTGCAAACATTGATATTAAAAGTTCTTCTTCGGACCCAAAACCTTCTGCATTGGATGAAGTCGCTGCTTCTTCTTCTTCTGGGGCTTGTGGTTGGAGAAGCTGGCCAGAACCTAAGGAGTCTAAGTTAAGGGAACGAATCAACCATCATTTTGTCAAATTCGTTGATCCTTTAACTTTTCCTCCCTTTGCTCGGAGTTCGGTAGTTTACCCATATGTACCCATTGACCGCCAACGCCATTTAGAGGATAACTTACTCGTAGCATGGTACACATCTTCCATGCTTACAAAGATAGTTAAAGCCACCCCTCGTCCAGAAGAGGCCCAAGGATACAGCCCGTCATTCTTAGCTCAAAGGGCTAAACTTTGCTCTTCTGACTGGCTTAACATTGTCAACAACCCCCAATTTCCTCATTCTTTCGAGGTGGAAGTTCCTGCGCCTTCTCGTCCGCAAAACCCTCACTGGATGGGGGAGCTGAGATTTACTCTCTTTAAGGACTAGTTTCTCCCCTCCTATCATCCTCCATCTCCACCTACCAAACATCAACGACAGCAAGCCCATCTTCTGCTTGCGGCCTTTTCTCACTTTCCCTTCAATGTTCTTGAGGGCGATGTTCCTCTCAAGAACTTTCGATGGGCTTGTGATATTATGACCCGGGGTCATGTCCTCAACCCTATTGCCCAAGCAGAGCTTCAAATGTTTTTAAACCAGCTCCCATTACTTCTACATTGGCACCACATTTCTATAGCCAGCACTCGATCCTTGGATCAAATCTCAGTCCATCGAGTTCATACCCCGTATGAAGTAGAGAACCTCATCGACGAATATAGTGATTTCAAGAATAAAGACTCTGCATACTGGGATGACTTGGACATAAATGAGATGGAACAAGGGTTGAAGGAGACAGAATTCAAAATAAAGGCCGAGAAACGTTTTTATCAAGTTAGAGCATTTCAACTTCAAAAGCCCAGCCTGGACAAGACAGAAGATAGAATAAAGAAAGAACAAAAGTTCATTGACCACAGTTGGAGCAAATTTCATAACCTTGTTATTTATTTTGTTCCTTATTTTTATGAGCTTGAATATGTAGCCAAAGAAGGCCTATGATGTAATTGCTCTTATTTTAATAAAGCTAAGATATTTTCTTTTTATTTGGCATGGTCTAATTTTACCCTATTTGTCAAAGTCAAATGAACTTAGGGCTTCGAAGTTAACAATTTCATCCTTCGAATCTCAATTCGATCACTACTGAAAAACCAACTTGAACTTTTCCAACTTACGGAGTGTAATTAACAACTTTTGCTAGTTTCCTTTTAGAATCAGAGCTTCAAATTCACCAAATTTTCCTTTCGAAACTTAATTTGATCATATCCAATTCCCCAACGTATGGTTAACACGACCAAGGACTTTCTAATCAATTTTGTTTTGAACAAACAGTCTAAATTTTCCAAAGTATGGAAACCTCTACGCTCATTAAGAAACCTAAAACAGGTCTTTAATCCTTTTGAAGTAAACAAAGTACCTAAGCATTTTTGCACTGTTTACGCATGGAATGTGCTTCGAACTCGGCTTCCTGCCTTCGAAGCTGTTTTTCATTTGAATTTGGTGCCAAAACTCGGCTTCGAAGCCAAATATTTTATTTCGAAGCTGACATCAATATTTTGAGGTGCATTTTCCCTCCACAACTAGCAAGATTGAAGGAAATTTCCCGCATCCGTACTTTTAGTACTTTTATATGAATTCCACAATTAGGGCATACTCTTAGACACAAAGGTTTTAAAACCCTTTTATTTTGTGCTTTGAATTCATTAGTTTGCCTAACACACAAACCCTTCATCTCCACTGACCCTCTCTTCCTCGCTGCTTGTTATCAATGAAGCCTTCTTCTTTGAAAGTACCAACTAGTGAACATATAAGCTCAACGATGGCTTTGAAAAGATGTATTGAAGAAGAGATTGCTAAGTTTAAAGATGATGGATTGAGTGCCATAGACGAACGCCTCTTTGTTCCTCGCCATAGCGACAAACAAGAATATGTCCTAGGTCTTATCTTTCGAGAGGCTCCTGCTCAACTCCCTGCTTTGTACCCTCGCCTGGAGGGCCATTTTCTTCCCTATGAGGAGGGCTTGACTGGACAAGTTGGAGAATGAACCGACCTCATCGTTGCTGGCCAACATTGAGGGCTGAGTGGGAGGAATGGTATGACAGGGTTGTGCCTGCAAGAGAATGGGACCTGCAAGAGCTCTGTATCCTCGGCACCCTTCGTCTTTCCAGGTTTATCATTCCTGAAGACCATTTTTTGATTCTTGCCGCTCTTTGCTTTTGGAATATGGCCTTTGACTTTTCCAGTTTCAGTGTGGTATGATGGCCCCCACCGTTCTTGATATCTGCCATCTCTTAGGGTTTTCACCACTTAGTACTCCTGTTACACCCAGTTACCCAGACCTTTCTGTTAAATTTTCCCTTCCACCTTTGAATTCTTTCTTCAGTGACTTTGTAAAGGCTGAAAATAAAAGAGAAGGCCCAGTGAGTGATCGAGAACTCTTTTCCTTTATTTTATACTGGTTATGTAAATTTCTCTTCTGTACATTATCTCAGCGAATCATGCCTGAGTTCACTCCACTTACGAAGGCCCTTGTTTTGAAGAAACGAATAGCCTTAGCCCCTTACCTTTTAGGCCATGTTTATAGAGCCTGCTCCCAATTTTGTGAAAGGCCTCTCGATATCAACCAGGGAGGTCCTCTCTGGGTGCTTCAACTCTGGCCCTTTGCATATTTTACTGATCTACATCCTAAGTGCTTGAAGTTTTTAGTTCAAGACCCTAGCACTTATGGAGAAAAGTATGCCAGAATTGCTCTTTATCCTGCTTTTTTTGCCTACTATCTTACCTTCTTTCACCAACTTCCTATTTCCCTAGCTGTCACCTTCTTTTGCCCCTTTACTGCCAACAAAGGACCAACTTGGCTGAAAACATTCTTAGCTAATAGAGAGTGTTTCATCCCATCACATAAAGATATGTGGGCTTCCATTTTGTTGTCGAGGGAACTGTTCATTGGTACTTTAAACCCTCGAGCCTATAAGTGCATATCTGAGGTATATTGCCCCTCCCAGTTTGCCAGGCAAGTTGGGCTTACCTAGGGAATTCCCGTTCCACTCTACAGTCTTTCGAATGTCCATCTCACAGCCAGAGATTTAAGAGTACCTAAATCTAAATTAGAGGAGGCAACATTTAAACTGTTGAAAGACTTGAATGAATTCAAATTTACCCCCTTCCTTCCCTTTGGTTTGGCTTTGAAAAGATTTCAAAATTGGTGGATAGCTAATATGGAAGTGCATTTAGCAATACACCTTCATGATTTATTAATAGGGTTAGGTGTGCCTTCTAAGGCCAAACCAAAAGAAGCTGGGACCATCCCCTCTCTTTCTACAGCTGCTAAGACTATTCCTGCAGTCTCACCCCCTCCTTCCAGAGTCACCAGAGCTGCTTCGAAAAAGGGTATGTATTTTCAGACTTCCTTTCATTCAGAATTTTATGTTCATTTTCTTCATGTTCATATTACTTGGTGTAGGGCCTCCAAGAGAAGAATCCCCTAAGAGAGCTAAAGCTCTAGCTATTCTGAAGGATAAACATCAGCAGAAAAAGAAAAGAAAACTAATAATCGCTTCTGAGGAATCTAAGTCCCAGATTGAAGAGAAAGAAACAGAGAAAGAGCAGGAGATAGCTCTGCAGAGAAGAAAGAGAAAGAAGATAACCGTCTCTCCTTCTGACTTGATCGAAGATCCCACTCATGAGGCAGCTATCAAAGCAGTAGAGGAGGAACACTCTAAAGAAATAATTATTTTTTAGGGAGCTAAAAAAAGGCGACAACAGCAACTACTAAGGGATGAAGCAGCTGCCACTGATGCAACCCAAAGAGAAACTGCGAGAAGGCAACACACTGCTGAGCATTATTCCCTTCGTAGTTCTCCCATCGTTGCCACCACCCCTGAAACTAGTAATTTCCTTTCATGTCTCCACTTTCTTTTCCCAAATTGTTAATATCAGGACCTAACATTGTTTTGTATTTCTTATTTTGCAGCGACAACTACTGTGTCTATTCTTCCAATAAGGACTCCTTCAGTTTCAACTGAAGTTGAACAACCTCAAAATGTGAAATCCATTTAGATAATACTCTCACTCCCTGGCCCTATATTTTCCATACCTTTTTTGAGGAACAGCATTTCTTCATCACTTTCTTTTGACTTAAGACCATACCTTCCTTTCTAATCCTTTAATTCTACTCAATTTGTTCTTCCCTCAAGCTTTGCTACTCCTTCCCCTTCTAAGGAACTTCCAACTGTTACATCATCTCTAATGATAATTGATTTCCATAGAGAACATACTGGTAGCTCTCCAATTCCTTTCTCATTATCTCTATCTAGCTCCAGTCCCTCCTCTCTCGAGTTATTGGTGGCCAAACCATAGATACTGCTAAGGATACTCCACCTTCTCCTCCTATCCCTATGCAGTCATTTATTCCTTCTACTAGAGCTCTTTCTGCACCTTCCATGTCAATGGATGAGGTGGATATCTTCAAAGCTAGGTTAGCTAGTCTCTTTGACATACCTTTCACCTCTCCAACAGCTAGCAGTGAGACTGAGCCATTAATTCTAGCTGATTCTTTATTAGAAATTTTTGATAGCTTTTCCTCACGTGGTAAGACTTCCTTGCCTCCAATAAACTTGGACAACTGCCTGGAGCTACTAACATCCCAAGGATTCCTTTCGAAGCCTTACAGAGGCCAATAATTAAAAATGGCTTCCTCCAGTGTTGCAAGATTGTTGAGCAATCCGACATGACTATTTCAAGTCATTTATCTCAGGTAGCAGCCACCATCGATTTTTACATCAACATCTCTCATACTGCCAAGGCTGCAGATGAGAAATTGTTGAGAGATCAGAGTTTTATTTCCAAAATACATGCTAAAGTGTTAGAGCTTAAAGAACAACATTCACATGTCTCCCAATTTCAAGCCCAACTGTTGAAAAAGAAGGCTTATCTTGAAGAAGAATTATTAGCAGTCAATCAGGCTTTGGATTGAACTGCCACCAAGCTATAGATTACTAATCAAGAGCTGGCTGATCGAAAGCAAGAGATGACCACAGCCATCCAGTTGTTCCCATCTCTCAAGAATAGAGCATCTATTGTAAAAGAAGAATTGAAAAACTGCACTGACTTTTGGGCCAATCTATGGCTACATGTACTTCACTCATTATGAAATAAAATCCTTATTCATCATTTGAGTGTTTTCATGTTCTTTTACTTAGTATTTATTCTATTCCTTGTGTTTCCCATATGGTTAGAAAGTAAGGCTTCAAATATCTGCCATTAACCCACTTGGGATGTATCTATCCATTCAAATTTTTTAAGTGATATGCTCCCGAAGGCAAGACTCTATGAATTTGATATGGTTCATCCTAGTTAGGTGACCATTTGCCAAACTTGTGGCTTTTAATCCCTATTGGGAGTATTGTCTTCCATACCAAATCACCTTCATCAAAGCTAATGTGCTTGACTTTCTTATTATAGTTTTTGGCTGCTTTCTTCTTTTGGAAAAGAATGCTATTTAATGCCAGAATTCTAGCTTCATCTATACCTTCTAATTCTAAGCACATACTGTGATGGTACTGCTCAAGAATTAACTGATCCTGACCTCTCACCCTTAAGGACTTGATGTTAATTTCTACAGGTAATACTGCATCATGCCCATTTACTAAGGCATAAGGGGTAACTCCTATACTTGATCTTGGAGAAGTCCTATAAGCCCATAGTACATCCAACAGTAAATTATGCCAATCCCTGGGATTGCCTTCCACAACTTTCTGTATTCCTTTCTTCAAAGATTTATTGGATGACTCTGCTTGACCATTGGCTTGTTCATAATAAGGGGTAGACTTAACAAGGCTTATGCCAAATTCTGCCACAAAAGACTTTACCTTTTTCCCATCAAATACAGTCCCATTATCAACAGTTATGGTCTGTGGGATGCCAAATCTATGGATTAGATCCTTAATGAATCCAATAACCTTGGTTTGGTCAATAGCTTTATATGGCTTAGCTTCGACCCATTTAGTGAAGTAATCAGTGGCCACTAAAATGAAACAATGATGCTTCGAAGAGGGTGGATGTATTTTCCCTATCATGTCCATAGCCCATCCTCTAAACGGCCAAGGCTTCACAACTGCATGTAGATCAGTTATGGGTACATGTCTTATTATGCCGTGCTTCTGGCATGCCTGACATCCTTTAGCATATTCTATGCAATCCTTAAGGACGGTTGGCCAATAGTTAGAATGTTTTCGAAGCAACCATCTCATCTTCACACCAGGCTGATGAGCACCACAGATACCTTCATGAACTTCAACCATGGCTGTCAATGCTTTCTTTGGACCTAAACATTCCAGTAATAACCCATCTGGCCCCCTTTTGTAGAGAGCATTATCATACATTATGTATTGCATAGGCTGCAACTTTATTTTTCTGCTGGCTTTCGAAGATGGGCTAGCTAGATACTGCATTATTGGATGCCTCCAATCTTGTTCTTGTAAGTCATTATGATTGACTTCTAAAACCACATTCCTTTTAATTAAGGGTGGTATTACCTTTTGATATGTTATTTGACTTATGTTCATTTGAGTATTATCTCTTCTCTTGAAATTCAAAACTTTCTAAGCCACATCATTAGCTTTATTATTCAAGAATCTTGGAACATAAGTTACATTTGCCATCTGAAATTGAGAAAGCAAATGTAATGCAACAACATAGTATGGCAACATGCTCAAACTTTGACACTTGAAAATTCCTTTCACCTGGTTGACCACCAATTGAGAATCTCCAAATATATCAACTGCATGAACTTTTAATCCAATAAGTATTTCCAGTCCCATTATTAAAGCTTCATATTCAGCTTGATTATTGGAACAAGTAATTTCATTTACTCTAAAACCATGTGTGGTTTCTACCCCTTATGGTGACTTAATTACGACACCAATTCCAATTAGACCATTAGCTTTTGATCCATCGAACCACATTTTCCATGGTTCAAAACTAACCATACCAAGTTCCATTGTTTCTTGGCTTTCTGTTTGACATGGATGGTCTACCAAGAAATCAGCTAAAACTTGTCCTTTTACTGCCTTTTGGGGAACATATTTTAGATGAAAATTCTGATAAAGCTAGTATCCATTTGCCAATTATTCCTCTTAACCTAGGTCTAGATAACATATATTTAACCAAATCTATACTTGCGATTACCAAGACAATTGCAGGCAAAAGATAATATCTTAATTTCATTGCAGCAAAATACAATGCAAGGCACAGCTTTTCTATAGTTGAATATTTACATTCACAAGAATTTAGAAAACTAAGGTAATAAACTGCTTGCTCTTTGCCTTCTTCATTGTCCTGGGCTAGAAAAACTCCCAATGAATCTTCTGCTACAGCAATATAAAACTTTAAGGGCTTGTCATCCCTTGGTGGCATCAGCATTGGAGGTTTGGCCAAGTAGGCTTTGATCCTTTCAAAAGTAATTTGATGCTCTGCTATCCATACAAATCCTCTTCATCTTTCAGCCTTAATAAGGACGAAAATACTTTAGTTTTCCCTGCAGTGTTAGAAATAAATCTTCGAAGGAAATTAACCTGTCCAAGGAATTTTTGTAATTCTTTCTTACTTGATAGAGGTTTGGCTTCAATGATAGCTTTGGCTTTGTTCTAATCAATCTGTATTCCCTTCTTGTGAACTACATAGCCCAAGAAGTTTCTAGCTGATACGCCAAAAGCATATTTGAGAGGATTGAGTTTCAACTTGAACTTTCTCATTCTTTCAAAAGCTGCCTCCAAGTGAAACAAATGTTCCTCCATGGATTGGGACTTTACTACAATATCATCGATGTAGCACTCCAAGTATCCTCCAATGAGATCATGAAAGATTGTGTTCATAGCTCTTTGATATGTAGCTCCAGCACTCTTCAAACTAAATGACATTTTAACCCATTCGAAGGTGCCAATGTTCCTAGGACATCTAAATGCTGTCTTATGTATATCCTCTTCTGCAATGCATATCTGGTTATAACCAGAGTGCCCATCCATCATTGATAAAATTTGATGCCCTGCTGATGCTGAACTGTCTACCAACAAATCTACTATGGGCATAGAATACTCATCTTTTGGAGTTGCAAGATTTAGATTTCTGAAATCGATACATACCCTCATTTTACCATTCTTCTTAACTACGGGCACAATATTCGATAGCCATTCAACATACCTGGCTATCCTAATAAAGCCTGCCTTGAGGAGCCTAAGGATTTCTTTCTTGACATTCTGAATCACTTCAAGACTCATCTTTCTTAGTTTTTGCTTGTATGGCTTGAAATTAGGCCTCATAGGGAGCCTATGTTCTACCAATGATCTATCCAAACCTGGTAGCTCATTATAAGACCATGCAAGACAATCTTTATGTTTCTTTAAGACCACTAATAACTGGTCTCTATCAACAGTACTCAACAAAGCACTAATGTAGGTGGGTTGTTGTGTGGAATTCTCCCCTAAGTTAACTTCTTCCAAAGGATCCTGCATCTGAGGACTCACTGATGCTTCTTTTTTGATTTCTTCTATCTTCGAAGCAATCTCCTTGCTTTGTCTTGCTTCTAGTTTCTTTGATTCAACATCCTTGCCCTCTTCCTCATAGGCAAAGTCTGTCCACAAGGCTTCTTCTTCCTGTACCTCCTGGACTTTTGTTTCAATGTCCAATGCACAGTATTTATCAAGGGCTAAAACCCTGGCCTATTGTTGCTCCTGGTTATAGCCAATTATCATGGCTTCTCTTTCTTGCCTTTGCACCTTCTGGATTATTGATTTTACGTCCAACACTGCGAACTTACTGCGAACTTAATTAAAGCCAAAGATCTGGCCTCTTGAATTTCATCTTTCTGCCTACAACCAGGCATCATTGTCATCATTCGCGACAAATTCTTCATCAGTACTTTCTTGGACTAAGTGCTTCAGGTGTGCCAATTCCTCATCAACCGTCACTTCGGCTGATCCATTAGGTTTTCTCAGTATACTGAGTGGTGTCACTCCTTCAGTATACAATTTGGCCTCTGCAAAGTCTGCACAAGCTATGAAGGGTTGAGGATCTGCATTAATTTCCTATGTCTGTCCATTGCCCAAGGCCATCATTATCTTCTGATGCAGAGAAAAAGGCACACACTTGATAGTGTGAATTCAATCTCTACTAAGTAAAGCATTGTATTTAGCATTGCCGTCGATAACGAAGAATGCCATCATGCAGTCCCTGGTTCCCACACTTAAGTTGATGGGCAAAATTCCCTGAGCCATCTGTTTGTCTCCAGCGAAGCCAACAATGGTTGTGCTGTTTGGGATTAACCTGGGGTTCATTTTTCCTAGTTTCCTCAAAGAAGATTTTGGAAGCAAGTTTTTTGCTGCCCCATTATCCACCAAGACTTGGTTCAATTGTATCTCATCGAAGAAGGCCTTGACATACAAAGGCTTGACTTGTTGTGTCATAGATGTCGTGGGATACTCAAAAGGATATGAGAGGTTAATACTCACCTCTTTTTCACTCTCGTCTTCAGTTTCCATTAGGGTTGCTATTTCGGATTCATCTTGCACTATACTCACCTGTGAGTCTTCACTAGAGACTAGAATTGGGTCAATTTCTTGACCCTCTTGGTTCTCATCTCCAACTTGGAATTCCTGTGGTAGTATATGTACCATATTCACTGATACTGGAGGAAATGAGCCAAATTGGATGGATGGATGCACCTGTTTCTCCTCTTGGCCACCTTGTTCAATTACTTCAGAAGCATCTTCCATGTTGCATTCTGGCACTTCATTACTAATAAACTCCTTCGAATGGTCTGTTTCTGCTGGCTTTTCAACCAAAACTGTCTGTTCAGCCATGAAGGCTTCAAACATTTCTTCCTCAACCATCTCCTTCTTTTGGCCTAGGCCAACTTCTCCCTCTGTCTTGCTATCACTTTTCATCAAAGCCTTTTCCAATCCTGCTAAACTGGACCTTTCTTTGTCTTTTAGTTCAGATTGAACTTTGGCCAACTGTTCTCTACTACAACCCCTTTTGCCTTGAAGAGTTGATTTTGGACTATGGTCTGACTTTGGATTTTTCTTTCCTTCTGTCTGCCCCTTTGTCTGGACCAATGAAGAGCTTTCTCCACTTTCTTTCAGAGCTTTTTGGTACTGAGTGCACCTACGCTGGATCTTCCTCCTTTGTGATCTAGAAATCACTAGGACCATGTTTGGTTCCTTTGTTTTTGGATGCTTTAGTAACACCTAATTATTTGGGGCCACCAGGGGAGGTTTAACCATCCTACCCTGATCTCCAACAGCGTTTCTTTGGGCTAGTATCTCCCTAGGTTTGTTCTGCATGACAAACCAATCTGGGACTCCAGGTACCCATGAACCCACCAACTCAGTTGTTGAGCTGTCTCTTTCTTCCTTCAAAGCCAGTTTCGAAACTGCCTGTGAAGGCCACTGCTTAGCCCTGACTCCTTGTTTTGGGCCTAATTCAGGCCTTCCATGAAGGTGGCCACTTTCTTTCTTGTGTGAGGCTGGTCTAGGGGGCCAATTTCTGGCTTTGATCCCATAACTTGAGCCTACTTCAGGCCTTCTCTCAGGACGATTGCCCTCTATTCTGTAATAGTTGGGAGGTCTGAACTCAGTTGGATTGCATTCTAGTAGCTGTTGATCCAGTCATGAATGGTTGCTTCCTAGGACCAGTTGGATATGGCCTTTTGTTATAGGCACTGGTTGGCTTAGGACGTCTCTACACATCTTTATAGTATTGCTTCCCGTCAACCAGAAGCCCTTTCAGCCACTTATAGCTCAACCTGTACCTGGGACATATTCTTTGGATAACTGCTGCCTCTAAAGAATCATCATCCAGTGCTTCCTCATCAGAGTCTTCCCTCTGGTCTGCAGAGCCCTGTCCAACAACTAGTGAACTTCTAGTATCTTTCTTGACAGTAGTCTGGCTGGCAACTTGCATTTGCACATTGACCTCTTCCAATTCCTTCAAGGATAAATTCTGGAAGTCTGGTACAACAACATTAGCTGCACTTTCTCCAACTTCTGGGAATGGATTACCATCGATCCCCATGGCCTTTTGTGCTCTAGCTGGGAATTTTAAACTTTCTTTCCGAATTTGTTCTTGGATCTTGTCTCAAAAAACAATACAGTTTTTAGTCGAGTGAGACCAAGAATTATGCCATTTACAATATACTTTTCCTTTAAGTTCCTCTGGAGATGGAATTTTGACTCCTTTTGGTAACTTAAGGAAGTTAGCCGCAAGAAAATGATCAAAAATGTCATCTACCTTTGTTAAATCGAAAGTGTATTTCCTATGAAGGTCTTTCTTTTTAAACTGCTGGTCAATTGTTGTGTCTTTATGAATTAATGCCTCACAGATCACAGGTTTTTTCCACACAATCTCTACTACATCAATCTCATAATTAGGATCTCTATAATACATCTTGTATGATGCATTATTTCGATCTTGTTCTTCATCTAGTAATGCTTCATTCCTAGACACCTTATAGGTTAATTCCACTAAGTCTCTAAACTCAATTGAGTCAAACTTCTTTCAAAGCCTAAACTCTAAGCCATTTTGAGCCAATCTCACGAATTCTGGCTCTGGTAGGATGATTCTGTATTTGTTTCGTGCTCTTTTAAATCTGGCAATAAATTGAGCAGCCTTTTCATCAAGCCTTTGGCTCAATCTTGCCAAATCTGCCATGGAAACTTCTGGCTCTGTTTGGAAGAATTGGGCATGAAATGCCTCCTCCAATTGTTGCCAAGTCTAAATGGAGCCAGGTGTAAGGTTAATATACCATACGAAGGCTGCCCCTGTAAGAGAATTTGGGAACACTCTTAACTTCATGTAATCATTATTGGTAAATTCACCACATTGAGCAGCAAACCTAGCAATATGCTCCACTATTGACTGGTTTCCATTCCCATAAAAAAGGCGCAAAGTCTGGTATCCTGAACCCTCTTGGGTATTCATGTACCCTATCCACCCATTCTAGATATGGTTTCCTGTACACAGGAGTTTGAACCCTCCGAGCCATCGGTCCACACATCTCTCTGACAATATCAGTGATTTGGTCCCTAGGGACCATATTTTGTTCTTGTTGAACCAGTACTGGAGGAACAAACACAGGATTTGGTGGACAACCTTGTGCTTGAGGTCCTCTTGGTCCATAGGGTGGTATATTTGGGACTGGTTGTCCCTATGGTGCTGGCTGCTGTTGAGGGTATGGGTGGCCTCTCTGAGCCTGACCTGCGAAAGGTGCTAGAACAGGTGTTATGTCTCTTCCAGTTGCAGGAAAACCTTCCAACCCCCCAGGTATAAATTCGAACAAGGGATTAGTGAACCCCCTTGTGCCAGGTATGGCTTCGAATATGGGATTTGAAAACACCCTTATACCATTTTCTTGTGTTGGGGCAGATCCACTAATTTGCAAGGCTTCACTGTTAAGTAATGAGGCATTTTGATTTGTCAAAGGCCTCGAAATAGGCTCATACCAGGACTGAGGTGATGGTCTCTCATAGTTTTGGTTACTAGTTTGACCATTAGTGTGTCCATTACTCTGCATAGGCTGTTTATCTCTAACCAATCTTTGCTGAGGGACATTCGAAGTTTCCTTTATGTGCCTTACGTTAGTTGGTTAATGAGTATTCATTCGATCCAAAAAGGATGTTGCCCATATTTCCATTGTGTTCATTAACTGTTGTCCCATGGCATCTACCAGACCACCCGATGGATTTATTGGCTGAGTAGATGGAACAGTGGATCGTCCAATTCCTTGGCCTTGTCCAATATTTTGAACATGTGGTACTTGCTCCGAAGTGCTGGTCTGTTCGACCATAGGCTCTGATAGAACAGGTACTTCCATAGGATGTGTTGTCACATTATCCTCTGGATTAAGTATTTCTACCTCTCCTTCCATGCCTTCTTCCAAGCATTCATTTTCTCTTTGTCTCCTATGTTTAGCCATTTCAATTAGTCCCACTGGGCGTGCCAAAAATATATGTTGGCTTTTTGGCTTCCGAAGGTTATTATTGTAATCGTGAGCATGCCAGCAAGGATCAATCAGTCCTTACAGAAAATAAATTGCCAACCAATTATCAGACGATTGTGTTTAGTTCTTTCAGCCTCAATGAAGAGGACTTTTACTGGTGGCTTGATTTAGGAAAATTAAGTAAATAACAATCAAATGAAGAACAATTGAAGCATTTCATTAAAATGAAAAACTTACAATGATCCAATTCAGCCTCGTAGAGGTTTACAGCGACAAAACTACTTGAATCTACTCCTATGAACGAAGTGCAGTGTAGAAATTTGAAGTACAGAAATATAAAGAACAAGAAATGTAAAAACTGGAAAGAAAATAAAGTAGATGAAACTGGTTTTTTGGATCTGAGTCTAGGGGACTTTCTGGGGCCTTCTCTGCTATTTATACTTCTCAATGGCAACCGTCAAAATGCATTTCTAACCATCGAACCATCCCTTCATGATCCCTGATCATGTTTCCTTACAGTTAGCTCTACTATGCCATATCTACAGTTAGACTTCCCTCCTAATTTTGAATTTAAATATGAGTAACCGTTGAGGTCATGTCACCTTGCATCTCTTTACTGATCCAGTGTTATGCAGATCTACAAAAACCAATGCTAATCGCCACGTGTCTGATCATGATTGAAGACTTGAATTGCCTTCCCGTATTGCCTTCATCTTGCCGCGTGTCGAACTGTAATTGGCTTATACAAAATATGTAGCCAACAAATAGCAACCATTATAGTAACTCCATCGCAGTTGCTCTTAACATGACATGTGAACTTCTATCCTTAAACCATATGAACTGGTGTTCTCCTCCCATATTTTGATGAGGTAGAAAAATACACATTTTATTGGCTGTGAACATTCCCTGGTCTCTTCTGAATCATTCCTGTCACATTGATAGGAAAATTTGGGAACGTACAAATGCGATGTTCATGGACAAAATGTATAAAAGCATATTCCATCTATAATTTGATTAAGGGCACCGTTTCATTTATTTATTTATTATTATTATTTTTTATAGATTTAGATAAAGCAATCGCGTTTTATGTTTTTTTAAGAGTTTATATTAAATTCCTAATTTATTATAATAAAACTCATCATTTTGCATCTTGAATTAAATCTCTAATTTATTGAAACAAGAAGTTGAGCTGTATACGTTATGTATTTTTGTTTAGAGATAATTGTTGAAAAATCCAATCTAAGGAGAATATAGCATTAGGTCCAGTAAATGTTTTTTTGTTGGTAAGAGATCCACCATTTTTGAAATAGTTTGCTGAGATATCTTTTTCCTTTTTTTTTTGGTTTTCAAGTATGTTTTATTTTCAATTTTACCCATTAATTCATTTGTTAACATTTTTTTTTATCTATTGAAATTTTGTTAACTATCTATTCAAATTCTTTTCCTGCTTGTTCAAAAATTTTCCTTATCTATTCAATTTTTTTACCCTATCTGTTTAATTTTTTTTAATCTTTTCAATTCTAATTTCCTTTATCTATTTAAATATTTGTCCAAATAAATACACAAAATTTTCATATCTATTGAAATTCTCATTTTTAACTTGTATGTTCAAATTCTCATTTTTAACTTATCTTTTCAATCTAATTTTGAACAAATCATATTTTCTATTCAATTTTTTTCACTTATCAGTTCAAATATTTTTATCTATTTAAAATATTTTATCTATTCAAATCTTGAACATGTTCAAATCCTGTTATCTATTTATTTACGATTTTTGAACAGATCTATTTATCTGACATTTTTTTTATAAAAATTTTGTTGCAATATGCTTCATCATCATCATCAACAACAACAACAACAATAAATAAGTAAATAAATCTAAGACTTGAAAAAAAAAGAAAGAAAAAAAAGGGGGGAGAGAGAGAGAGAGAGAGAGAGCTTTCTGTTGAAATTTACTAAACATATTTTCCTTATCTATTGAATTCTTTTAAATTTATCTGGAGATGGAATTTTGACTCCTTTTGGTAACTTAAGGAAGTTGGCCGCAAGAAAATGATCAAATATGTCATCTGCCTTTGTTAAATCAAAAAAGTATTTCCTATAAAGGTCTTTCTTTTTAAACTGCTGGTCAATTGTTGTGTCCTTATGAATTAATGCCTCACAGATCATAGGTTCCTTCCCTACAATCTCTGCTGCATCAATCTCATAATTAGGATCTCTATAATATGTCTTGTATGATGCATTATTTCAATCTTGTTCTTCCTCTAGTAATGCTTCATACCTTGACACCTTATAAGTTAGTTCCACTAAGTCTCTAAACTCAGTTGAGTCAAACTTCTTTCGAAGCCTAAACTCTAAGCCATTTTGAGCCAATCTTACGAATTCTGGCTTTGGAAGGATGACCCTACATTTGTTTCATGCTCTTTTAAATCTGGCAATAAATTGAGTAGCCTTTTCATCAAGCCTTTGGCTCAATTTTGCCAAATCTGCCATGGAAACTTCTGGCTCCGTTCGGAAGAATTGGGCATGAAATGCGTCCTCCAATTGTTGCCAAGTCTGAATGGAGCCAGGTGTAAGGTTAATATACCATACGAAGGCTGCCCCTGTAAGAGAATTTGGGAACAATCTTAACTTCATGTAATCATTATTGGTAAACTTACCACATTGAGCAGCAAATCTAGCAATATGCTCCACTGTTGACTAGTTTCCATTCCCATAAAAAAGGGCAAAGTCTGGTATCCTGAACCCTCTTGGGTATTCATGTACCCTATCCACCCATTCTGGATATGGTTTCCTGTACACAGGAGTTTGAACCCTCCGAGCCATCGGTCCACACTTCTCTCTGACAATATCAGTGATTTGGTCCCTAGGGACCATATTTTGTGCTTGTTGAACCAGTACTGGAGGAACAAACACAGGATTTGGTGGACAACCTTGTGCTTGAGGTCCTCTTGGTCCATAGGGTGGTATATTTGGGACTGGTTGTCCCTATGGTGCTGGCTGCTGTTGAGGGTATGGGTGGCCTCTCTGAGCCTGACCTGCGAAAGGTGCTAGAACAGGTGTTATGTCTCTTCCAGTTGCAGGAAAACCTTCCAACCCCCCAGGTATAAATTCGAACAAGGGATTAGTGAACCCCCTTGTGCCAGGTATGGCTTCGAACATGGGATTTGGAAACACCCTTATACCATTTTCTTGTGTTGGGGCAGATCCACTAATTTGCAAGGCTTCACTGTCAAGTAATGAGGCATTTTGATTTGTCAAAGGCCTCGAAATAGGCTCATACCAGGACTGTGGTGATGGTCTCTCATAGTTTGGGTTACTAGTCTGACCATTAGTGTCTCCCTTACTCTGCATAGGTTGTTTATCTCTAGCCAATCTTTGCTGAGGGACATTCGAAGTTTCCTCTATGTGCCTTGCGTTAGTTGGTTAATGAGTATTCATTCGATCCAAAAAGGATGTTGCCCATCTTTCCATTGTGTTCATTAACTGTTGTCCCATGGCATCTACCAGACCACCCGATGGATTTATTGGCTGAGTAGATAGAATAGTGGATCGTCCAATTCCTTGGCCTCGTCCAATATTTTGAACATGTGGTACTTTCTCCGAAGTGCTGGTCTGTTCGACCATAGGCTCTGATAGAACAGGTACTTCCATAGGATGTGTTGTCACATTATCCTCTGGATTAGGTATTTCTACCTTTCCTTCCATGCCTTCTTCCAAGCGTTCATTTTCTCTTTGTCTCCTATGTTTAGCCATTTCAATTAGTCCCACTGGGCGTGCCAAAAATATATGTTGGCTTTTTGGCTTCCGAAGGTTATTATTGTAATCGTGAGCATGCCAACAAGGATCAATCAGTCCTTACAGAAAATAAATTGCCAACCAATTATCAGACGATTGTGTTTTAGTTCTTTCAACCTCAATGAAGAGGACTTTTACTGGTGGCTTGATTTAGGAGAATTAAGTAAATAACAATCAAATGAAGAACAATTGAAGCATTTCATTAAAATGAAAAACTTATAATGATCCAATTCAGCCTCGTAGAGGTTTACAGCGACAAAACTACTTGAATCTACTCCTATGAACGAAGTGCAGTGCAGAAATTTGAAGTACAGAAATATAAAGAACAAGAAATGTAAAAATTGGAAAGAAAATAAAGTAGATGAAACTGGTTTTTTGGATCTGAGTCTAGGGGACTTTTTGAAGCATTCTCTGCTATTTATACTTCTCAATGGCAATTGTCAAAATGCATTTCTAACCGTCGAACCATCCCTCCATGATCGCTGATCATGTTGCCTTACAGTTAGCTCTACTATGCCATATCTACAGTTCGACTTCCCTCCAAATTTTGAATTTAAATATGAGTAACCGTTGAGGTCATGTCACGTTGCATCTCTTTACTGTTCTAGTGTTATACAGATCTACAAAAACCAATGCTAATCGCCACGTGTGTGATCATGATTGAAGACTTGAATTGCCTTCCCGTATTGCACTCATCTTGCCGTGTGTCGAACTGTAATTGGTTTATACAAAATATGTAGCCAACAAATAGCAACCATTATAGTAACTCCATCGCAGTTGCTCTTAACATGACATGTGAACTTCTATCCTTAAACCATATGAACTGGTGTTCTTCTCCCATATTTTGATGAGGTAGAAAAATTCACATTTTATTGGCATGTGAACATTCCCTGGTCTCTTCTCAATCATTCCTGTCACATTGACAGGAAAATTTGGCAACGTACAAATGCAATGTTCATGACAAAATGTATAAAAGCATATTCCATCTATAATTTGATTAAGGGCACCGTTTCATTTATTTATTTATTATTATTATTTTTTATAGATTTAGATAAAGCAATCGCGTTTTATGTTTTTTTAAGGGTTTATATTAAATTCCTAATTTATTATAATAAAACTCATCATTTTGCATCCTGAATTAAATCTCTAATTTATTGAAACAAGAAGTTGAACTGTATACGTTATGTATTTTTGTTTAGAGATAATTGTTGAAAAATCCAATCTAAGGAGAATATAGCATTAGGTCCAGTAAATGTTTTTTTGTTGGTAAGAGATCCACCATTTTTGAAATAGTTTGCTGAGATATCTTTTTCCTTTTTTTTTTGGTTTTCAAGTATGTTTTATTTTCAATTTTACCCATTAATTCATTTGTTAACATTTTTTTTTATCTATTGAAATTTTGTTAACTATCTATTCAAATTCTTTTCCTGCTTGTTCAAAAATTTTCCTTATCTATTCAATTTTTTTACCCTATCTGTTTAATTTTTTTTAATCTTTTCAATTCTAATTTCCTTTATCTATTTAAATATTTGTCCAAATAAATACACAAAATTTTCATATCTATTGAAATTCTTATTTTTAACTTGTATGTTCAAATTCTCATTTTTAACTTATCTTTTCAATCTAATTTTGAACAAATCATATTTTTTACTCAATTTTTTCACTTATCTAATCAAATATTTTTGTCTATTTAAAATATTTTATCTATTCAAATCTTGAACATGTTCAAATCTTGTTATCTATTTATCTACCATTTTTTAACAGATCTGTTTATTTGACATTTTTAAAAAAAATTTGTTGCAATATGGTTCTTCATCATCATCAACAACAACAGCAAATAAATATATAAATAAATAAATCTAAGACAAGAAGAGAGAGAGAGAGAGAGAGAGAGAGAGAGAGAAAGCTCTCTATTGAAATTTACTAAACATATTTTCCTTATCTATTGAATTCTTTTTCAATTCAAGTACTCTGAAAGCACTGGTGAACATGTACTTTGTCTTTAATCCAATGCAACCATCTCTCGATAACTTAACTCAAGAACAATCGAACCAGAACGAATACACAAGCAATCACAACAACAACAATACATATATATATATATATATAAGAATCGAAAACATGACTTTCTCATTGAAATTCAATTTGCTAAAATCATATATATATAGTATGATTTTTTTTGGAGCAAAACTAGAAACATAGATATATAAAAGAGAGAGAGAGAGAGAGAGAGAGAGAGAGAGAGACATCAATCTGGAAATTGAACTTTGCCGGTGGTACAAAACCCTAACCCTAGAGAGAAAGACGAGGAGTGAAAGAGAGAGTGGGGAGTGCGAAAGTTGCGCATGAACTTAAACTTCGCCGTCATCTTCTCGTTGTTGAACAGCTCCACCTGTTGTTGAACAGTGCCGTCCACTTGCCATCTTTGATCAGATGAGAGAGATACTAAGGAGAGGGAGAAAGAAAGAGAGAGAGAGAGAGAGAGAGAGAGAGAGAGAGAGAGATTTGAGGAGAGAATCTAACCTCAAATCTCTTCATTGTCAATGGTTGAATAGATCTGAGATGCTGGCGCTTTGACGATGAGGAATAGAGAAAAGAGAATAGAGAGGGAGAGAGAAAAGAAAGGTGAGGAGAAGAGACAGAGAGAGAGAGAGAGAGAGAGAGAATATATATATATATATATATATCTAAGAATAAAAAACATGACTTTCTCACTTAAATTCAATTTGCTAAAATCATATATATAGTATGATTTTTTTGAGCAAAACTAGAAACATAGATATATAAAAGAGAGAGAGAGAGAGAGAGACATCGATCTGGAAATTGAACTTTGTCGGTGGTACAAAACCCTAACCCTAGAGAGAAAGATGAGGAGTAAGAGAGAGAGTGGGGAGTGCGAAAGTTGCGCATGAACTTAAACTTCGCCATCGTCTTCTCGTCATTGAACAGCTCCACCCGTTGTTGAACAGTGCCGTCCACTTACCATCTTTGATCAGATGAGAGAGATACAAAGGAGATGGAGAGAGAAAGAGAGAGAGAGAGAGAGAGAGAGAGAGAGAGAGAGAGAGAGGGGGATTTGAGGAGAGAATCGAACCTCAAATCTCTTCATTGTCAATGGTTGAACAGATCTGAGATGCCGGCGCTTTGACGATGAGGAATAGAGAAAAGAGAATAGAGAGGGAGAGAGAAAAGAAAGGTGAGGAGAAGAGACAGAGAGAGAGAGAGAGAGAGAGAGAAGAAGAAGAAGAAGAAGAAGAAGAAGAAGAAGAAGAAGAAGAAGGAGAAGAAGAAGAAGAGAGGGTTTGATCTCTCCAAACACTAGTACTTGAGCAACGGAGCTCTTCTATCTGCACAGTTGCAATGGGAAGAGCACGAGACAGAAAATGATGTGAGAGAGAGAGAGAGCGAAGAGGCGGTGATGTAAGGTTAGGGTTTGGTTTTGGTTTGGAAACAATATATATGGGTATTTTAGTCATTTTGCATAGCCTTGTCCTTATGGACATGATAAATTAGAGCCGGACCTTCAGGCAAAGAAAAAACTAGATTGGATTTTTCGCCCAAGTGCCCTTTTTGTTTATTATGTAATTTTTTGTACATGTTATGTATTTTTGTGGCAAATATTATACAATTTTTTGATAGAATTACCAGGATTTATGGTTCAAAAGTGGAGTTATACATTTTGTGATAATGTTACGTATTTTATGATTACAAAATGTTTGAATAAAAAAAAATATGTAACTTAACTTACTTTTTGAATCATAAATTGTTGTAACTAATTCAAAAATTATAGAACATTTGTGACAAAAATCCGATACATATAAAAAATAGTAAAATGGGTCAAAACATCGTAGTTTCTAAATTGTCTTCATAAAAATTGTAAAAATTACATAACATTTCTGAATTGTCTGCATAAAAAATAGTCAAAACAACGTAATTTAATTATTCATTCTTTTTCTAACTGTAACCTATAGTTAAAAGTAAAAGGACACGCGGTCTAAATGTCCAAATTTTAATTTTGTTTGCCCAAAGGTCCAGGCTCTAAAACACTTTGTCCAAAAGAATAAGCAAAATGACCAAAATGCCCTTCCTTATAGTATATAGTCCTAAACCCTCTCTCTCAACTTTCTCTCTCTCTCTCTTTCTCTCTCTTTCTCTCTCTCTCTTCCGCCTGTCCCAAACTCTCTCTCACTCAGATCTCTGCCTCCCTCAGCGTCACTTGCTGCCGTCTCCCTCCTCCGTCGATCTCCTCACCGTTGATCTCCTCACCGCCGATCTACCTCCTCCGCCGATCACCTCACCTCTGCTGTCACAACCACTGCCGACGACAACAACCACACCTCTTATCTTCTTAACTAAGGGCAGTGCTGGTGCACCAGTAGAGTTCTTAAATATGGTTCATCATCAATTGGTGGAAGTGGAGGTGGGTGATCAAGATTCTAATCAGGATAGATAGAGGTGAGGTTTGAAATCCATAGGAGATTGCAGATCAATCAAGAGTGGAAGTAGAGAGCTTCGATGGGGACTAAATGGCCTCATCTCTCTCTCTCTCAGATCTAGGAGTAGGGAGCTCAGGTAATCCCTCTCTCTCACTCTATCATACGTATATACCTATAGATTTGTATATATATATATGTATATGTGAGAACCTGGATATACAAATCAAGTAAATAATTAAATAATAATAATTTTACAATCTCAAAAATTTTGATGGTGAATCTTAAAGTGCAAATTAAATATTTGGAGGGTCTTTTAATTAATTTTAAAACCTAAAATAAATTTATAGTGAAAGTCTTTAATTTAGAGGCAATATTTATTATTTAAAAAATAATAATAAGTGACAAATTAGTAAGCATATTTTGATCTAATAATATTTGTATGTTATTTAAATTAATTGAGAGAGAAAATAAAATAAAACAAAAGATAATAAATTAGAGCCTTTTGGTTAGATATATATATATAGGAACCCTAGGTTGCCTAACACAATTTATACAGCAGCAACCTAATACCATTTATACAGCAGTAGTAGCAGCCACGGGAGAGATAGAGGTTGAGAGAAAAGAAGAAGAAAAAAGAAAGGGCTGCAAACAATGAAGGATTTTTTGGTGTGTGGTAGGTCTTTATCTTTCTTCTTCCTTTTATTTTTGTTCTTTATCTTTACTCTATTATTATTTAGTCCATTGATGGAGAGGTGTAGGTTTATGTATTTTGTATATATACGCTGTTATGAAATCTGAGGAAATAAATTGTATGTAAAGAATGAGAGAAATTCTTAATTTAAAAATTCTGTACAGCACCACAAACTTTAAAAATCAAGGAATCATATTAAAAGGATGAATTTTGAGCTGAAATTTTTACAATAGATTAATTACATATTGAATTGCATATCTGACTTTTCTCATAATTTTTGGGAGTCAAAAGCTATATTAACTGCTGCGTTAAAATCTGTCCAGAAAACTGGTTTAAAACAGTAACTTCGGAAGTGTCGTTCTCTTTGGATATAAATCCGAAAATTATCAAGTCAGTGTCGTTCGAACTGGTTACGAGTCTAGTTTCTTACATTTTTGACCTTGCATTGATTTCTCGTGTATACTAAGAGAAACATTAATTTCTTTAAAGTGCTGCAGAAAGGAATCTGTTTGGATATAATTAATTGTAAATAATTATTTTGATAAGCAAATTACGTGAAACCATTTGGGTTTGAAACTTAGGATATATTAGTTGGTATCTTGAGGGTTTTAGAATTTTTTGAACAGTGTGGAGTGGGTTTTGTAATTTTCAAAGTTAACGAATAGATTGGGAAAACTTGTTTAAAACTTTGTTTTATCTTAAAATTACTTTTAATTAAGTTTCGATTTGAACCCATGTCTTGGATAATTTTAGACCTTGAAGAACATGAGCTTAGGTAAGATTTAAGAGTAACGGTGAGTTGGGTTGAGCCGTGCTAGTGCGCTTTAGTTTGGGTTACTTAGTTCTTATTCTTTAGTATTTTTAAATTAGTAGTGACATATAGTTTTCGTACTTGGTTCAGGGCACTAGTTGGACTCTCATACTCTATTTGAGGATTATATTATTTCGTTTTCAGGTGAGTAGTTGCATGCTACATATTTTTATAAATGTTCCCCTACCCTGAATTGTTGAAAAATTGAATTGTTGTTTCAGGACTAAACTGTGTTGATAAATTATTATAGTATCAAGGGAATTAAATTATTTCTGAAACATGTGTAAACCTGGCATACTGTAAACTATTTGTTATGGTCTCATGTTTATAATGGTGAACTACCATGTTTTGCGAAACTGAATTGTATTGATTATCGGGACCATTTGTATATTTAGTCCAGGGAAATTATTCCACTGTGTGTGGTGACTCTGGCCACTAGGGAAAAGATCCGGGTTAGGCCGTGATGACTCTACTGCTCAACGATTGTAAGGAAAAGACCTGGGTTGGGCTAGTTGACCTTCAATTGGATCATCTTAGAGAAAAGGCCCGAGTTGCCACCCTGAGGATGACTCTTAGTTCGGTATTGGATCTAACGGGCTTATTGCCTTGAGAACTGTGCGGCATGTTACTTGTTATTCTTGGTACCCAAAAAATTATTGGTGTTCATGTTGTACTCTGTTTTAAGTGAAAAATGTCATTTATCATGTTCTTGAGAGACATGAGTATTTTAACTGTTGAACTGTGGAACCTTCTTTTTGAAACCGATTATCTTTATCAAAATTGTATGCCAATCTAGTTCTGTGATATATATCTTATTTTTGAATTGAACCCTATTTTCAAAATTGTATTTACTATCCATGTTGCTACTCACTGAGCTATCAGCTGACTTAGTTGTTTATCATTTCCAAGTGTTAGAAGAATTTAGAGTGAACTCGTGGCGTAACGGGAACTCAATTGCATAGACCTCTAGGACATTCATTTATTTGTTTTAGATTGTTATGTCAAGTTTGTGCATATTTGTTTTTATTTTTATTGAGGTTCATTTAGGATTATTTTGATATGTGGGCTGTTTATATCCTATAAGTTTGGATGGTATTGATTACGGTTGGTTTTGCCGTTTATACTTGTGGCTTGTCACTAGATTGAGTTTTGGTTATTTATTACTGGACTATTGTATTGTTATTCATTGTAATTATGGATTCATGTTTAGGCTTACGTGTGCCTTGGGCTAAGGCCCTGTGGGCCACGGCCGATCATACTCGGGTTTGGGGTGTGACAGTAGATGCCATTAATTTCATTTCCATCTTTATTTGATTCAACAATTGATTATACAGAAGGAAAATCCGAGTACATAGAGTGGTTGTGAAATGATTTGTTCTCTTTCTCTATATGTATATATATATATCGTCATATATGGGTTTTTGTTATTGTTGTTGTTGTTGTTGTTGTTTTTTAGGGTTTAGTTTTTGTTGTTGTTTAGGGTTTAGTTGTTGTTGTTGTTATTGTTGTTGTTGTTGTTATTGATGATGATGATGATGAAGAATCTGTGGTGTGATGATAATAAATCTTTCTTCTTGTTGTTGTTCAAATCTATTCAAAAATGGTTTAGATATGTTCAAATATGTTAAAAATGGCTCAAATATGTTCAAATATGTTAAAAAAAATGGTTCAAATATGTTTAAATTTGTTCAAAATGGCTCATATTTGAATTTTAAACAGATGGCATTTCACATAGATAGATTTTGAATAGATATAAGCAAAATTTCAATAGATAAAATTTTGACAGATATAATTCAGGAAAAAAATGAACAGATAATAAAATTGAGATAGATAGATTTAAACAGATAAATGAAACAATTGAACAGATGATAAAATTTAGATAGATATTTGAACAAATAAGGGGAGAAATTGAATAGATAAATATAAAATTTGAACAAATAGAAATAATTCGAATAGGTAGATATAAAAATCTGAACATATAGATATAAGAGCATTGATAGAGACCCCCTCCAATCACCACCCCCATAACCCCCATACACACGTGGCGGGTGGTGATTGGAGGAGAAGGAAAAAAAAAAAAAAAAAGCAAAAGAAAAAGTAGCCAATCAAAAAAGAGAGGAGGTCAAAGAGGGTGAGGGGAAAGGAGGTCTTAAACATTTTTGTAGATATAAATTTGAACAGATAGTCAACGAAAGTTAACATATTAAAAAAAGTCAATAGATAAATTAAGAGATAAAATTATAAACAAAATGTCTTCCAAAACTAGCAAAAAGATTTCTCGCCAAACTATTTTATAAATTATAGACTTTTCGCCAACAAATAAATATCTATTGATCTAATATCTTATACCATTCTTACTTTAAACTTTTCATCAATTAACCCAAAATAAAATGGGTTACAAACTCTACAAGACCACACTTCGTCTTTAGTATACTGCCCAACTCCAGGGGTACAACACTAGCAGTGACTGGAAGTTATTGGTTTGCCCGGGTAGCTTTATGTGATGTTCCGTATACAATGTAATTGTAAAGTGATGGAATTCATGATTAGGTGTTAAGTGATTGAGGAATATAAAATGATATAAAAATTTATAATTAATCTGAGATAGGGTCACGTGTTGTCCCAAGATCAAGTAAAAAAATTTCACTGTATCACCCCAAATCCCCATTAGTCACTAGGCAAAAAAGAGACAAACACAGTAACACAGTTACCAAAAGAAAAAACAAAAAACAAAAATTGAATAAAACAAATTAAAAAAAAGGGGCATTACAAATAAAATAATGCAATCCGCATAGGATTTACACTGTGTTTGGAAACTTATGAGGGAAAATAAAAGAAATGATTACTTAAGTTATAAGATAAAATAAATGAAATGAAATAATTGTGTTTTCTCTCATTCTTCTTTGGTTAGATTTCATAAGACTAAAGAAAAGAAACTGTATTATGTTATATTACCAAAATAAACATTTTTTTTTTATTTTGTCAATCATTTAATTTCTTTTAATTTTATAGGGACAAAATTAGTATTATGAAAATATTAAAAAAAATGTTAGTTTCTTTTCTTTCTCAATCTCTCTACTTTTGGGAAGATTGAAAATGAGGGTTATGAGATAAATGAGTTTCTCTCTATTTCTCTTAATTTCTCTCCACTTAAATTATCCAAACAAGTAACAGAAATACATATATTTCCATTTCTTTTTTTTTTTTTCTCTTCAAATCAGTCAACCCAAAGATAGTTCCAAAAACAACTACCAAAAGTTGAATAAAACAAATTAAAAAATGACATTACAAATAAAATAATGCAATCCATTCAATTCAACTAAAGCAATTGACGTGACTATTATAAATTGAATAATTTCATAATGTTATCTTAAATAATTTAAAAATTATTGAAAAATTTTATTTTATGATTCAAATTTATTCTATATATAAATCTTGCACCGCATAAATTCAATCACAATCACAATCACACAATCATTTTTTGGAATAAATTTTAAAAAATTAAAAAGTGAGTACCTAAAATTATTCTTATAAATTAGAATCAATAACCCTACAAATTTAAAAACAAATTATTAAAATTTTGAATTACGTCAATCACATTTATGATTGATATGACTCATAAACAGTCTCAGTAAATACAGTCTTCTTCGATTTTACCTCTGTCTAGAATGTACGATCTAGTGACCTCCAACTCAGCCTTAGCCATGAAATCTCAAGAGGAGGAAGACCATTTGGTTAGAAGTACAAAAAAAAATCAAGAGTAAGGAACACACAGAGGGAGAGTCCATGGACACAGTTGAAAGTCCCATTATTTCTCCTATCTCAGTACTAGATCAGGATCCAAAAGACAATATCACCCATTCGTTGTCGACTGAGGGCTAGACGGTCAAATCATTCAAGAAAGCTTTAGCAGCTCCACGAAATATTGATTTCACACAACCATCCATGAAGGAAACCTGCACCCAACTCAACATGGCATCCCACAAGTACATATCCTGAAAAAACTTTTGGAACAGATTCGCAAACACTGGGCCAATACTCTGATAGTCAGACTACTGGGCAAGAACATCGGGTACAAGATGTTCTGCACAAGAGTTAAGAATCCATGGGGCCTACAAGAGGACTTTAATGCTATAGATCTGGGCAATAACTATTTCTTGTTGAAATTTTATTCAATAGAAGATTGTGCAAAGGTATACTCTGGAGGACCGTGGGTCATTATGGACCACTATCTCACTGTGCATAAATGGAAGCCTGATTTCAAGGCATCGGAAGCTTTTGAAACCACCACCGCCGTATGGGTTAGGTTTCCGAAGCTTCCGATTGAATATTTCCAAGACAAGGTTTTGTATGCGATTGCTAGGCAGATTGGTAAACCTCTGAAGATTGACCTCACCACAACCATGGCTACCAGAGGCCGATTCACAAGGGTTTGCATTGAAGTTGATCTTCAAAAGCCGTTATGCCCAAGATTCCTCCTGGGTAAGAAAAGCTATAACATAGAATATGAATCTATTCACATATTTTGCTTTTTTTGTGGTAGGGTGGATCACCGAAAGGAATTGTGCAAATATTAAGCAGTGCATCCCAAGTAGCAAGCAGTTCACCGGAGCAACCCACCGCCGGAGGGAATGCAACTAACCGTTTTAGGCAACCAGGACCAAACCCCAACGGTTACCTCAAATGGTAACGGTCACCTGCACCAGCCAGCAATAGAAGATGCTGCATATGGGCCACAGATGATGGTAACAAAGCAAAATCGTAAGCCTGTAAGCACTAGAAAGGCCCAAACCAATGGATCAGGCCCAAACTCCAACAATTTCTCGAAATTGGGTAAAGGGATCCAACGAGAAGAAGACCTCAGTAGGGGCAAGAAAAAAACAAAATTGGGCCTCGAAAAGGAGGCATCTGGCCCAAACCAAAAAAACCTAAACAAGGCCATTTGTCCCATAAGCCAAAGGCCACACAGCCCATTGCTAATCCAAAGCAAACCCACGCTCTACCTACTCAGAACCTCTTCACTGACACCATATCTGAAGATAAGGATACATTATCCCAGACACCTTATAGTAACTAGACTAGTCACTTAACACTTAACAACCCCAGTACATTGGGAAATAATTTCGAATCACCAGAAATCTCAATGGCAGATATGCATAATGAACCACACATGACCCAACCACCTAACCCCCTCATCCCTGAAAATTCACCAGTAGGGAGAGATAGAACCACAACTAGAAAACATAGAAAACCCCCTAGTCCAGGAATTAGCCATGGAGACCGAAAAGAGTCCAAGACTAGAGGTGATTACACACCGGATGGAGAATCACCCTCTGACTCTGTTGTTAGATCAAGGGAGGGAAGCACTTCACCTCGTCACTACGGTATGGTAGATAAAGCAGATACAGATGCGAGTAGAACCAAGTTGGAACCTTAGCACAGAGCTCTCAGTTCACTTAGTGCAGATGGCCTCCATGAGATCACGGGAACTAGATCATAAACAAATCCACAACATACTCCCTGGTTTGGCCACTGATCCCTTTCCTGAATACCCTGATATGGATTCCCTAAACATTCTCTTTTGGAACTGCCGAGGGACATGCAATAATGCCTTCAAACGCAACATGAGAGAGCTAATTAGCACTCATAAACCTGAAATACTCATCCTTATGGAAACTAAAGTTCCTTATAGCTCTATAGGAAATTTCTTCAATAACAGGAGGTTTACTGCTGCAATAGTAGTTGATCCAATAGGGTGAGCATGAGGCATTTGGCTATTCTGGGACACGAACCATGTCAGTATAAGAGCTTTACATGCCACTAACCAAGTCATCTAGGCCACCAACCATAAAGAAGACTATGAGGAATGGATACTGTAACGCCCCCAAAATATTACAATAACTCTATCTATCATGCGGAAGAATATAACAGAAATACAACACTTTCATTCATCAGAGTTCACTATTTATCAACCGGTCAAATGCCATGTAGGCTTACATCTTTCCAAATCATTGCTTGGTTACACAAATTAAGTCTCGCTCATTATATTTTAAGCCCTTGGCTTTACAAATAACAAACATACACACATAAAGCATAATTAAGAAGCTTTTGCTTCCCGAAAATCCATCCACGCTATTGCCTTGGAGGTAACATCTCACTTGCACCTGAAAATGATATTCCCGTATAGGGTGAGCCAATAGCCCAGTAGAGATAATCTAACACAATATATGAGGTTTAGCAAAGGTATAAATATCACGTATATAAACAATACCGGTATGGGAGCATCCACAAGGCCTGCATACCTATATGCCACTAAGACTAATCTTATTCCCTTTTCCTTCAATTCATTTCCAGTTCATATATATATACTACTTAATCCATGAGTTAAATTCATTATCTTTCAACAACCAAAATGAGACTATAACTCAATAGTTTCCAATTATGCGAAACACACATAAACACTTCAAATCTACCATTTTATGGATATTTCGTCCGAAGGAATCGGCACCCATGTATATTTTCTCAAATATGCCATTTTACGGATATTTTGTTCACAGGAATCAGCACCCATGTATTTATATGATTTCAGGTCTTTCACCCAGGACACTCCGGCCAGCTTGCTTTCAGTGGAGTCCATCACCTCTCTCCTCCAAAATAAACATACATATACAATGCATTTATAAACAAAGTCATAAACAATGACAACCAACATTTGATTAGCAATAAATCGCCTAATCCACATACAATTTCTACAACAATCATAGCTATCCTCTACCGATAGCCCAATACATTAATCTCTAAATAGATATTCAATCTCAAGATAAATAGTTTATTCAAAACTTCCAAAAGTGTAAGATAATACATATCTAATTTCACCATCTATACCCATAACCTTCTAATTTAATATATTCAATGTTAATTCCAATTATTTATACAAAATAATTATTTTGTCAAATTAGGGCAAAAATCTCCCTTTTTCCAATATTGACCCAAACACCTAAAATCAACTATTTTGGCACAACATGATCATACATTCAAGTCTCATACTCATTTACCTCATATCCATCAAAACCCCTCTTTTCATTTCACACCCAAATCCTAAAATTGTCCAAACCACAACCCAATCTCATCATCTATACACAATAGCAAATAACTAAGCTAAAAACCATATTAGAGTGTGGAAAATCCCTACCTTAAGTGTAGAAGAAGAAAAGAGTTGAAACCCCCAACATCAACAACGATGAAACTCGATCTCCACCGCACACAACGAAGCCCTCGAGAAGTAACACAACTTTGACGAAGGAACTATGAGCAAAATCCCAATGGATTTGGAGAAATCAAAGAGAGAAGATCATTTCTAGAGAGAGAGGCTCTAGATCTGTATTTTTCTGAGTTTTAGAGAGAGAGAGGATTGCAAAAAGTGATTTGAAAAGCTACATTCACGACCTGATAATGCATGGTCCGCTCAAGCGTCAGACACAGACTCCCGCTCGAGCGTGAAATATGCTCTCCCAGTATTTTTGCAGATATAGTCCCCTCCGCTAGAGCACCCAAATGCCCGCTCGAGCGTGGAGCAAAATTTGTGAAGCCCGCTTGAGCGCGAGAATGCCCGCTCGAGCAGAAGAACCAAATTCTGGGCAACTAAGGCTTGGAAAAACAAGCAACCAACCTATTCCAAACACACAACTACATCCCAATAACTAACATTAAAGGGAAGACAAGGGAAGCAAGACATGAACCACCATCCAAACAATACAAACCCGAGTCCGGAACACCACAAGAGATAGGTCAAAACCAGGGTCACTATAGATACTTTCAGCTGTCTATGCTAGTCCTCTCTCCTCACAAAGGAACGAACTCTGGAATAGCCTTGAAGACACAGTTAGGAGCATAAAGAAAACCTGGATGGTCGTGGGCGACTTCAATGACTTCACCAATCACAATGAAAGAAGAAGTACTCTCCCAACTACAACCACAATTAAGCCCAGAGATTCGTTGAAAGAATAAACAACTGTAACCTCGTAGACCTTGGCAGTGTCGGCCTTAGACTCATCTAGACAAACAACAAAAAAGGCTTAGCAAATACCATGGAGCGTCTAGACAGAGCCATGAGCAACGACAAATGGAGAGCTCTATTTCCTAAAAGAATAGTAAGGACATTACCAGGACTTACTTTGACCAGTCTCCACTACCCACACAAGGTATGCATCCCCCTAATACTAGGCCTTCTAGATTTGAAGCAACGTGCCTCTGCCGCCCTACTTTTTTGGATGTTGTCACAAAGTCTTGGACTAATATGGACTCTAATATGGTGGAGGCCATAGATGGCTTTACCCATAATGCGAAAAGCTGGAACAAAGAAGTATTTGGGAATGTGTATAAACGAAAAAGAAATCTTTTGGCCCAAATAGAAGGAATTCAAAAATCTCAAACCCAAGCTTTTTCCCATAACCTGTTCCTCTTAGAACAAACTCTCATAAAACAATATAACATGACCTTTTTTCAAGAAGAACTTATCTGGTTTCAAAAATCCAGAGTCAAATGGCTCACCATGGGAGATCGTAATATAAATTTTTTTCATATATCTACCTTCAATAAACGCAGAAAATTGAAAATTAATATGCTCGATGATGATAATGGCAACTGGCTCTACAAATTCGAAGATATCAAAACTCACATTAACCAACATTTCCCTGATCTGTTTAACCATGAGGAAACTTCTGTGCTAGATAACTGGAGGAATATCACTAATACTAGATTCACCACAGATGACAATCATAAACTCCATGCTTCCATCACTAATCATGAAATCTAGAATGCCATTCAAAATATAAAAGCTTTTAAAGCTCCTGGAAAAGATGGTTTGCAAGTTGTTTTCTATCATAAAAACTGGAACATTGTGGGAACTTCCATGTGCAACTTTGTCAAACAATGTTTCTCTACCCAGACCATCCCTGAGGAGGTCAACAAAACTCAGATTGTGTTAATTCCCAAACTGGAAAATCCTAAGACTATTAAACAATTTAGACCCATAAGCTTGTGCAATGTAACTTACAAAACCATCACCAAAATCATTGACAATAGAGTCAGACCTTTGCTCTCTGACTTGATTAGCCCCAATCAGAGTAGTTTCATCCCAGGTCGAACTTCCACTAACAATATCATTATAACTCAGGAAATCATTCACACCCTTAGGAACAAGAAAGGCAAAACTGGTGGTATGGTGCTTAAGATTGACCTTGAGAAAGCCTGTGATCATATATCTTGGGAGGTTATCCATCATACCCTCAAAGAATTTAATCTCAACTCTACTTGGATTACTCTCATCACGAATTGTGTTTCTAATGTCAACTCTTCTATCATTTGGAATAGAGAGGCCCTCCCTAATATTAGTGTTGGGAAAGGCCTTAGACAAGATGACCCTCTCTCCCCTTACCTATTTGTGCTTTGCAAGGAAAATCTTTCTAACATGATAAGACTTAAAACTCAGAGTGGTGCTTGGAATGGTCTCAAAGCGGCTAAATGTAGTTCCTTTATCTCCCACCTGTTCTTTGCTGCCGACCTTATTCTCTTTGCCAAAGCTAACAATAGAAACTATGATGCCATCATGAAAGTCTTTAATGATTTCTGTGAAATATCTGGGCAAAAAATAAATTTCCAAAAATCCAAAATCTCTGTCTCTCCCAACATTCCTAAAAGTGAAGCTCTTCCCCTTGGCTACCATTGTGGTATCTCTCTTACCAATGACCTGGGCAAGTGTCTTGGAACCCCTCTGCTCCATGGAAAAATCAACAAAAATCATATAAAAGACATCATTGAGAAAATGACTAATAGGTTTTCTGGTTAGAAGGCCAAAAACCTTTCCTTAGCAAGTAGAATTACCCTCGTGAAATCTATTACCTCTGCCATACCTAATCATCTCATGCAAACTACAGAATTACCTAGGAATATCAGTGATAAAATTGACAGCTTAAATAGAAATTTCCTTTGGGGTAGTACTGATACTATTTAAAAAGTTCACTTGGTTAATTGGAATCAAGTTTGCAAAAGTAAAAGAAATTGTGGGCTGGGCATTAGGAAAATCCGAGAACAAAATTCTGCTATAATATCTAAACTAGGCTGGAAAATTACTAGTAAAGCTGACAATCAATGGTGCAAAATACTTCAATCAAAATACCTTAAGCACCATTCCATTTTCAATTGGCCCACAAAGAGAAAAGCATTTCACACCTGGAAAAGCATAATTAAAAACAGAGAGGTATTGAAGGATAACATCAAATGGAATGTGGGAAATGGAGAGAATATATCACTCTAGACTGATTAGTGGTGTGGCACAAAACCACTGTGCAGTAATAATCAGGGCTCTTACATAGATTACACAACAAATGTTAGCTCCATTCTGGATGATAAAGGCCAATGGGACTTGACCTCAATTCAACACCTGATCTCCCAACAAGACAAAGACAACATTCTACACATCTACAGGCCTAGGTTTGTGACTTTCATGGATACTCCTACCTGGCAAGGCATCACTAATGGAAACTTTACTACATCAGCAGCTTACAATTCCATTACAAAACAGGAAGAGAATGGTTTTGATTGGTAATGGGTCTGGAAAGTCAAAGCCCTTCAGAAATTAAAAAGCTTTCGCTGGCTGGCCATGCATGGAAGACTTCTTATAAACCAAATGAGACTTACAAGGAACCTTACAGATTCAGACACTTGTTACAGATGCCAAACCGTAAGAGAGGACATGAGTCATTTACTAAGAGGCTGCCCCAAAGCTAAAATCATTTGGATCAATTTGAAAAATCTCAATTGGTGGCAAGAAGAAGACATGAAACCTTTACTTGAACGGTTAAGCTCTAACATGAAAAGTAAAAGCAAGATGGCTGAAATCCAATGGGCAAGAATTTTCTTGTCTGCCATTTGGAATATATGGAGAGATGGGAACAACGAAGTGTTTGAAAACCAAACTCAACTTGCATCCATTAGCACAGCCAAAATACTCTAGCAAGCTCAAGAAATCCAGGAAGCTTTTCTAAAACCCCTTCACCCAAATTATTCAGCTTCTAACTAACTGGTTTGCTCATCTTGCAGGGAAGTTGAAATTGAATACTGATGGAAGCTCTAAAGGAGATTCAGGCCAATCTGGGTATGGTGGTCTATTGAGAGATGAAGTAGGCACTTGGCTATGGGGATACCATGGCTATCTAGGGAACTGCACGAGCTTAGAGGCTGAACTTTGGGGACTATACCGAGGTCTCACCATCATCTTGCAGAGAGGAATGGCAAACATAGAACTTGAGACTCCCAGCTAGCAATGCAACTTATCAAAGATGGAGCTGACAGCTCTTGCCCATATAGAGCATTGATTGAAGATGCAAACTTCATACTGAGAAGATGCAACTGCAGCATATCATATATTCCAAGAGAAACTAACCAATGTGCTGATGCACTTGCCAACATTGGAGTAAGACAAACAGAGCATCTTGTCTTCTTAAATGAACCACCCAGTTCTATCCTATTTGTCCTAGTTGCAGACATGGTGTCTGCTAGTTCTAGGAGGTTCTAATTTTCCTTTTGTTTATTTGCTTGTACTAAACTCTTAACTATGTTATCCTTTCATTTGAATTAAAAAAAAAAAGAAAAAAAAGATATGACTAATAATACATGAAGTTTGTGTTTGGTTTAAAAATTTGAGAAGGAATTTAAAAAATGAAATAAAATAAAATAAGAGAAATGTGAATAAATATCTTTCACTTAATTTCATACACCTTTTCTTTTTTAATTTTCAAATTTTTCTCTTAATTCATGAACCAAATATAGTCTAAATAGGCCCACATGTATCCATGGTACAAATGGCCAAGCATGTTGAAAGACAAATTAAGACAAATTATGAAAGACAAATTGAGAGAGTAATATTGAAAGAGAATTGTAATGTAAACTCTGTGTATTGAAACAAGATTAAGGCTCCATTATATAGGAGCTTGTTACAGGAACATTATGATTGATACACTTGAATATAATAAGAAAAGGGGCCGAAAGATGGCGGCTCGCCGAAAGCAAAAGGGAATCCTATTCTATTGTCTAGGCTATAATATATTAACAGATATAGTCGTGTATTATAGTTATATACAATTGTATATTATTATATTCATATATTATTATATTCTTATATTAACAGCCCCCCTCAAACTCAAGGAGGACAAACATCAACCAACTGGAGTTTGGAGACAAGTTCAATGAAGCGGCCAGGAGAATGGGCTTTGGTGAAGATATCAGCAGGTTGATCAGCAGAGGAGATGGGATGGAGATGGACAGTACCATGAGTGACGTGTTGACGAATAAAATGACAGTCAATCTCAATGTGCTTGGTGCGATCATGAAAAACATCATTGTTTTTTTTTTTTTAAGACAAAAAATTGTGAGTCATCATACCTTCTGCGGGTCCTGATTCCAAGATAATCGATTGACATCCAAATTTAATCCAACTCAAAGAAAAAGATCCCCCATTGGGGTAATAATGGGTTCCAAACCCACTCCACAACAAGGGTTATAGAACCTTACGACAAGAGTACAATACATTGTCTAAAAACTTATACACCCCCAAGTGACAACCTAGACAACTTGCGTGCAAAAAGTCCAAAAAATCACTGGACCACCATCCCCGGTGGTGAGTCACTTCTCAGTAGTTACTGGTCACACTTTACCTAAGTAAAATATTAGTATTAAATTTCAATTATAATACAAATTCAAAAAATTTATTTAGAAATTATTTAAAGATATCATATGTCATTTAGATTTATTCTTTATATGAATTTTACAATACGTACTACACATTATCATTCTTGGCACAAATCTAGGACTCTTTAGGCCCCTAGATTTTCTAATAAAATTAGACAAAAACTCTCCTATGAGAGTTTCAAACCTCGGCTTCTTTAGTTCTTGTAAGTTGTATGTAACATTGGTACCTTACTTCCATTTAGCAACAAAACATACACTACATACAGTAATAGATGTAACAATACTACTTATCATGCTAACTTATATGCATGTGAACAATAAGGCCTCGTTTGGCATGTAACAGTTTTAGCCTAAAAGTCAAAAAATTACTAAAAAAATTCAAAAAGTCTAAAATATATACTAAAAAGTGAAAGATTGCATTTTCACTTAACTTTTTTCACATCTTTTCATAAAAAATCAAAAATTCATTCCAAAATATTAGTTTTTTTTTTATCTCATATTTTAGCCAAAAAATCAAAAAGTTACTAAAATAGCATGTTCCAAACGAGGCCTAAGACCTACGTGCAATATTTTGAAGTGAATTGTAGGAGTTTCAAATTGTTCTTCCCTTATTTCTTCATTATGTAATATTCTCTTTGATATGGCTTGTTATCAATTTCCACTGCTACCCTATCTTTCAATTGATCTTAGAAATTTTCATATAAAGAACAAATTGAAAAACTAAAGCAGCAAAAACAAACATAGTTATTTACTCAAGTATAAATCCCCAAATGGTAAGGCATCACTGACTACATTAAACACATAGCTTAAACATTATAGAATTTTCAAAAAAAAAAAAAAAACAAAAAACAAAAAACAAAACAAAACAAAAAAACACAGTATTACAAAAGCTTTAGAACAAAAAGCGGCTTACAAAAGGCACATATGTTCCAACATGTAGAACATGCTCAAACAGTGGATAGGCTTTCATAGAATTCATAAACATACCTAAAAGCATATGCACAAGAAATGTGCTTGTAACTAGGACATTCATAAAACCAATTCGGTAATCACAAAGCACCTTCACTGTCTTGCACTTCAGATTATAATAAAAATTTTGCCAGGAATAGATAACACTAACGTAAAATCTTTTTCATTTGCTTCCTTCACACCATATAGCGTAGCAATTTTCCTAATGACAGACGGTTCACACATATGTCTGCTTCTCTCTATCTCAAGAAAAAGAGATAGTATGGGTCTAAGATTGACCTGGTACTTTTCAATCCAATAACAGTAGTCCCTCTCCATCTCAAAAATTCTGAATCCCATATCATAGCACTAACAAATCTGAACAAGAAGTAAATGGCCACAACATTCTCCAAAATACCAAACGCTCTCCTCGGAGAGAATTTTAGGGTTTGAAGGCAATGGAGTTAATATTAGCTTCTCAGCATCAACATCGAATCAAATGTAAATGTTATCATAAAAAAGCATGACTAGCCATTCATAATGGTTTCTTTAAAAATAATCTTTTAGGACAACTTAACCAAGAAATAGGAATAGCCTCTTCCCATAATGGTTTCTTTGTGATGACAGAAGAACACAATCCAGCTGATGAATGTCAACATAACTTTATGATTGGACTAGAATTTAATACCACCCGATACAGTTATATTAATTGGTTTCCAGCTAAAAATAAGATAACTCAATGTATATTACGTAGTGTAACTTATTGTACAATTTGTTTAGAAAAATTGAATATGACACATAAAGTAACAGTCAAAAATAAAGAGGAGATGTGAGTAGATCATAGTCTAGAAAATAGAGAATTGCGACTATGAATTAGAGAATTAGAGATACAAGTCAAAGAACTTTAACTACAAATACATGAGACCGAAAAATAAAACTTACCTTGACAAAGAAATTTTAACATTAGAAAATAAACAACTTAAACAATAGTTAGAACAATTTCAAAATAAATACCCCTTGAGGAACATATGCACTCTTTAGAATTAGTTAACCTAGTTGATTCTCAACCGTTTAGTCAATATTCCCAATCACAGTCTAACAAGGCATATTTACCATTTAATTACCCTGTCATACCCAAACTAAATTTAGTTGAGATATCATGTGTAATCAAATTCGCAGAAACAACTCGTAGTGTATATGTCATGATAGATATAGGAGCTAGTAAATCATATATCGAACAACATATAGTTCCACCCAGATGGAGTTCACCTTTAGTTACCCTAGCTTTAGTCAGCATAGCCGATGGTACTAGACAAACATATACGCATTGCATTAATAAAGCACAAACTAGTATTCATCATATAGGATCTCAAACTCAACATATCAAATGGTTCACTTTACCCCAGTTTTGGACTGGGAATGCTCGGCGAAATCATCCTTTCATCTTAGGACTTAATTTTATATTCAATCTACAAGGTGGCATGTTCATTAGCAATAATAGCATTAGTTTCTTCGAACGAACTGTGCACACACCCACATCTTATGCCCTTAGCACAATCACCAATTCATTATAGTTGCATGTGAAGCGTGGTGGTACAATAGTAGATTTAGTTCCCGTTAGTCTTTTATTTCCTAGTAGAAATATTTTTCCTGAGTGTCACGACCTAAACCAGCCCCTATAGGTTTAGTATCGTAACCGGCTAGTAATCTTGGGATTACCGAAGCCCTTTGAACAGATTAAACAAAATATAGGGGCTAGCGAAAGCAAATACAAACATATAATTTCCATAGAGCTGTATAGACATACATGGGACTAAAAATTTAAAAACTTACATACATATAAGTGACGTCATATTCACGTCACCCGTACAGATACAGTCAAAGGGACTTATACATTCATACTCGACGACACCCCCACCATCGGAGGTTCGGTGGCCACCATGGGCTCGTTGGAAGGGCCATGAAGGAAAAGGAAAAAAAAGTGAATAATTGTGGAAAGGAAGTAGGAAGAAACAAGCATGAAGATAGAAGATAAAATTTTTATGTTTGGCCAACTTTTGGAGCGTTGATGGCATGCAAAAAGAGGTGGAACAAGGCGCATGAGGGATGAAATGAAAACTAGGCCATGAAGTGAATTCAACCAAAAACAAAAAAATGACATGAAACAGAGTGACGATGAATGAGATACAAGTGCTTGAACATACAGGTTTGAATATGAAAATTTTGTCCAAAGGGAGAAAAATCTTATTTTTGGCCAACTTTCGAACCTCTGATAGCATGCCAAAAAAGGTGGAACAAGACTTATGAGAGGTGGAACAAAAACTAGACCGTGAGAAGTATTCAACGACACAAAAATGAGGCGAAATAGAATTATGGCAAAGGAGATACAAGTGCTTGAACATGTGTGTTTGAATCTCAAAATTTCGCTCAAAGAGAGAAAAATCTTATTTTTAGCCAACTTTCAAAGTTTTGATGACACACAAAAAGAGGTGCAACATGGCGTATGAGGGGTGGAATGAAAATTATGCCATGAGGTGAATCTAATGACGCAAAAATGAGGCGAAACAGAGTTACGACAATGGAGATAAAAATGTCTGAACATGTGTGTTTGAATCTGAAATTTTGTTTAGATTCCGTTAGTTCAATCAAACAGATATGAATGAAGGGTTCACAGTAAAACACAGAAGAAACTACAAGGTTTAATTAGTCAAAATTAAAGCCCTGAGGTTCACTTTAAAAAACACTCAAAATCCTGACATTATTTTTTATAATTTGCCCTTTTTTTTATTATCCCACTAATTTGTAATTTCTCCTTAATAATTTGAGTGCTTGACACGACAGGTGTCCAGATAGCAGGAGGTTGCTACAATCGTGATTCCACTTCCCCCATGACTCACCACCCCATTTAAATGAAGAGTGAAAAACTATATTTAAGTACTACGTAATTTTATTAAATAAAGGACAAAATTACAAATTAAAAAAATAAGGTTCATATTTGGGAATTATCTATTTTAATTAATTTTTTGACTTTTATAAAACAAATATACAGAAAAATAAAGAAAATAATATGATAATTTATCATAATTTTTTTAACCTTTTAGCTAAAAATCAAAATCTCGAAACTGGTTTTAACATACTTAGGCTAGGTTTGGCAAAAACAAGTTAGGGGCTAAAACAACCTCAAAAAAAAAAAATAAAATAAAATAAATAAATAAATAAATAAATCTCAAAAGCCTAAAAATGAAGAAATGAAGCATCACGTGGTTCACAAATTGTCAGCACAAGTGGTTAAGTGATAATTTTGCCTCCTAAAACATCCCACATTAGTAAGGACTTTGTTATTTGAGAAAAAGTGATTTTATTAGGTTAGGGGCCATTTAGTCATTTTTCATTCAAATATCATTTCAAAGACATTCTTCAATGCAGTAATCAACCAAAAAATTCAACTCATCTTCCAAAACACAAAAACTAAACAAGCCAAATGGTTAATAAGTCCAAAAAATAAGAGAAATTTAGCCAAAACCCTCCATTGAACCCTTATTTGGTGAAAAGAATTGCCCAATTTATTTTGCTACTTAAACCCTTTAAGGAGAAAAGACATAATTGAGCAAGAATAAAGTAAAATATCTTCTTTTCTTTTTTTTTTTTAAGATAATATTGCTAAAGTAATATGTTACTGTCAAACAGGGTAACATGTTACTGTTACTATTTACATCAAGTTCAATGGTCATAATTTTTTTTTTTTTTAGAATTTCATAGTCAACATAGATCTTATTTGATAGATCTTGATGATAGAATTTTATAAAGAGTAATTTTACTAAAAACCAGCATCTACATCAAAAGTTATATTATTTTAAAGTTTAATATTTTGATAATAATAGTACGTGTTAGACTTTTTAAGGAAAACTTTTATACTTATTTTTAATGAATTAAAATTTTATTATAAGGGGTTTTGACCAAATCTCCCAAAAAATAACTCCTTCCCAAACACAACCTTAAAAACTTTTACATAAACTTTCCTGAATTGATTTAATTTAGCAATTTTTTTGGTGATTCGGACTTCGCTATTGCAAAAAACAAAAAACTTGTTTCTACTATTGCACAAAGTTATGTTTGATTATTTTGAAACTCAACTCTCTACACTTAGAGGGCACCTCACTTCTTCTCTGATTACTCATTCCCACACCGGATGGGTTATCCGGCCAACCCCGACCGGGCAGCTCTTACAGTGTTCCTTGGTGCAGGACCTCAATTCCTGGATAGTCCAGTCGATTGCGGAGCTCTGATCCACTTTCATCTAGTGCAGTATCCGGTACGCACACACATAATACATTTTACATAATGCGATGGAAGCCCTTGTGTCACCGCCAACGTCAGCTAAAGACCCATTGCAATCAAAACCCATGTTTATCACAATCTTTGATCGTGATCTTTATGTTTATGTTGTTGAGTTTGGTCCAAAAGACCATGTCTAGGATATAATTCCTAGTTATTATCTAAAGAAATGAAAGAGTAACAGCCTCAATTGGAAATATATTATTTTAGTAATTTTTTGATTTTTTAGCCAAAATATGAAGTAAAAAAATTAATATATTTGGAATAACTTTTTGGTTTTTTATAAAAGGATGTGCAAAAAGTAGAGAGAAATGAAAATCTTTAATTTTTTGATATTGTTGTTGGCTCTTTAGTTTTCTTAGTGACTTTGATTTTTGGACTAAAATATTGAGTTGCCAAATGAGGCCTTAAGAGACCCTTTTTAGTTACCTTGAATGAACAATTTGGCATTTTATATATATATTCTTACATGTAAATCATACAAATTGAAGTAGTTGTTCTCTCAACCATTATTCGACCAAACAATGGAAGCTTGCTAAAAAATATTAGAAGAGATAATAGGAAATAGTTTCGGTTGGAACACTTAGGGTGTGTTTGGTTTAGCTTTGGGAAATAAATTTTTTAAAAAAATCTTGGGAAAAGAGTTTAGAAATTTTTTTAGTTTGCTTGGTTGTATATTTTGGAAATAATTTTGGAGTATGGGAGTTTGAGATGATTTGATATTTTGTTATAGTTGAATAGATGTGTGTGAGAGAAAAAGTGATTGAGAATGAGAAAGAAGAGAGAAAAAATGATTGATTGATGTGCAGGAGAGAGAAAGTGATTTTGGAAAAAAAATTCAAAAAATTTCCAACCAAACAAAATTTTGGAAGTTTTTTTTTTCAAAAACTGTGTTTTGAGAGTTACACCAAACAAGACTTTATTATCTAGGGACAATAATACTAGGAACACTAACAAAGATACCAGTAAATATAACATGTCGGTTCCATTGCTTGTGTGAGGTCTACTTAATATTCTGCCTAATCTATATATTTGTTGGTACATTTGTTATTGTTCTTAACTCATTATTGAATTTGAAGACCATTAGCTGCCAGTTACTGTGGATATGCCTCGATAATTGACTGTAAAGCTGGAATTTTGATGATGTTGTAGTGCACGAATCCTCCTTTATTTTGTATCTTTTTCTATTCAAACTCAATCCTCTCCTCCCCAGCTCCAAGCAACATAAGCATTACTAGGTCCATTGCCATGCCTATGTTGTCAAATAGGTCATTGCCACTAGGCTACAAAACCGTATCAACCATAATAATCTTTTCAGTTTTTTCTGGTATTGCTTTTCTGCAGTTTCTTAATATCTTGACACAATTTTCATCACTCTAGTTGTGTAGGATCCACTACATTCAAACAATTTTCTGACGCCAACTCATTTTCATGCATATATAACAATAGTTCGTGAAATAAGCCCAATAGTTACCCTTGGAATTTCAAACAAATCTAATTAAGTAGGATTATATACAAGCTTGGTTTGTTTATTAATTGAACTCAAATTCAGCTAGATTATACGATTGAACATGCTTAAATAGGGGTGTAAATTTGGCCCGACCTGGGCTCCGGCAAGTCCATGTCGGGCCTCGCGAGCTCTAGCCAAAATTTGGGCTAGCTCAACTCGGCCCACAAGATAGAAAATTAGGCCCTAGCCCAGGGGCATTCAGGCCTTGGGAGGGCCAGGTCGGTAGGTTTAGGCTTGGGCAGGGCTTGAACAATTTTTTCTACTTTTTTCACCAAAATTTTATTTTTTTTCCACCAAAAATGACATTGGGCCTCTGGTGGGCCGGGCCTTAGGCCGAGTTTTGAGTGGGCTTTGAACGGGCCGATTGGCCAAGCCAGGCCCACAGGTCGGGCTATAAAATGATGGCCCAAGCCCAGGCTCAGGGTCCTGGGCTGGGCTCGGGCCTAATCGAGTCAGCCCATCCTGGGTCGTAGGCCATTTTTATACTCCTACTTAAACTTGACTTTTTAAATATTAAACTTAAACACAGCTCAAACCTCCAATGAAAATAAAAAAAAAAATTTGCATTATTATATACATTATAACCCCTCTTTTGTAGGCTTGAAAGGATGAATGTCGAAGGCAGATACTTAGAGCGCTAGCTTCATACGAAACTTTTTCCGTTTATGTCTGTTTTGTTCAGGATGAAATGAAGAGTGAAAATCTATATTTAATTGTTGCAGATTTTCATTAAATGAAAGGCTTAATTACAAATATGGGAAAACTCCACAATTTGCTGGTGCTTCAATTTTTTTCATTTTGCAGAAAGCATTCATGTGTGTCCAGCTCATTGTTAATTGAATGAGCTGAAATTTAAATTCGAATTCATAATTCACGGCAATATATGAAGGTTTTAAGAATTAAATATTTGTCCTCAAATGTAAAAAATTTGTTGTTAAAAAATATTTAGAAATCAATTCTTGTCATTGTTAAGGTCATCATTAAAAGGTTGCTCCAAACAGTTAAAAAAAGAAAAGCTTTTAGCAACAAAAATTTTAAAAATGTCACTATTAAATACACTTTTAGGACAAAACAACTTCACGCCAAAATAATTTACATTTTGAGCTAAACTTTGATCCCAAATGGATAGTAAATTATTAAATATCCAATTTTATCGCTAAAAGACCAATAATGTCATTTTAACAACTAAAATATTTAGCTGTAAAAAAAAAAAAGAAGTGATTTTGTTCCTAAATTTTTATCTCTATAACCTCAACTTGGTGCCAAAATAGCAAAAAACTTAGTAACATATAGGCCTCGTTTGGGAATTGACTATTTTAGAGGCTTTTTGGCTTTTTGACTATTTTAGTAGGCTATTTTAATTTTTGTGTTCGGGAAGATGGGATGGATTTTTATTTGAGTTGTTGTATTGAAAAATGTGTTGAAATGCTATTTGAAATTAAAATGACAAATTTTTCCCTAATATCACATTTTTCAAAATTGATGTAAAGGGGCAAAATCATAATTTAGCAAGTGATGGAACAACTTGACAAGGTGACAGTGTAGGCTGTGCCTACACTGTTCCATAGCAGCCCTATTTTTTATTTTTTTTTTAATAAAAAGGGTTGGTTTAGGAGCTTTTTGGTTTTTTTTTTAGTTTGAGGCTATTTTAGCCTCAAACCCATCTTCCAAAACACCCCCATAATATTCCTATCTAAATGTTGTTTGAACAAATAAGTTCTATTTAGTAAAATTGACAGTATTATCTATTTTTTCCAATTTTTAAAACTGAGAACATTATTAATTTTCATACTAATATTTCAGGTAATTGTTTCACTAATTGATTAAAAAAACAGAGCACAAGATTAAACGTTTTTACCCTTCTACTTATTGGTTAGATTCAACTACCCAATAAAATTGAGAACATTATCAATTTTTTCATTTGTAAATTTTTTTTTTCCAATTTTGTACATCAATGTTCCATCATCATACTCCTTTAGAAACATAAAATTTTCAATTTTACAAAAAATAATAATAATAATAATAATAATAATTCAGATTTTTATATTTTTTAAAAAAAAAAATTTGAGTTTTTTTTGCACATAATTTTTTTTTTCTTTTAGTTTTTTTAATTTGAAAGTTGATGTTTTAAAGTTTTGAAAACCAAAATAAATGCCAAATCATCATATTCCTTTATGAATAATCATAAATGATGAACAATCATTGTTTAAAGGGCAATTTCGATTATTAAAAATTTAATGGCACTTAAAGGTTCAAAAATCTTAGTTAGGACTTATGAAGTATAAATTCATAAATTAGGACTTGTGTGTAAATGTTCCTTAAATTTATAATCCTATATTTTACATTTGGTCATTTTGGTCTTTACACTTTTATTTGACTTAATTATGACCTTTAATTTTAAATTTTATGCCAATTTAATACAATTGATAATATCATTAGTGATTTTTAAGTAAATTTATAATTTTACCCTTAAAAATTTGATACATGACACTTATGTTTGTATTTTCTATAAAAAAAATAAAAATAAATAGTAACGGTGTCTTTGGTTAGGGGATTTGGGAAGGGATTTAGAAAGGGAAAAGGAAAGGTAAGTGAAATGTGAATAAAATATACTCACATTTCACTTAGTCTTACACAACTTTTCATTTTCCCTTTCCAAATCTCTTCCCAAATCTCTCAACCAAACACAGCGTAAAAGTTGTAATCAATTGGACCAAATTAATACAAAATCATAAATTCAAGTCAAAATTGAGCCAATTAAAATAACAAGAACTAAAATGACACAAAAACAATGTTACGACCCAAACCCACCCCTATAGGTTTAACATCTTAACCGACCAGTAATCTTGGGATTATTGAAGGCCTCTAAACAAATTAGTAAAATTAAGGGGCTAACAAAAGCAATATCAAAATATAATGTCCACAGAACTGTGTAGACGTATATGAGACAAAAAATTAAAAACTTATATACATATATGTGGCGTCATGTTTACATTAGTCATTCGTTACCCATATATACAGAACGTACAAAAACTTGTTCAGACTTAAACAAAAGAAAACAAAGGTCTTAAACATAGTTCACAAAACTTGATCACTTCTCAAAACGGAAACCTTCTTGGGAGGCACAGTGGTTAGCTAACAGAATAGATCTCCAGGCAATCATTACTAAGCCTGGTCACGTGCCTGATCACCTATACATAAAACATACAATGAGCTGGAGCCAAGTGAATAATAATAGAATAAAGATTTTAATGAATGATGTCCTTAACAGATTCAGAAATCAGAGTTCAGAGTCAGAAACTGATTCATATTCAAAATTCAGAATTCGCAGATAGTCATACGTGGTACACCCATTAGCGCTAACAGAACAGATGCCCATAATTGTATAAGACGTACATATGAACCATGATCACATGAGACAGTCAGATATAAAGCAGATATTGAGCAGATAATGGTCATACTTAACCAGTTCCATGATAGAACCTCTGGTACCAAGTAACAGATAACAAATATCACATGATGCTAAGGATGCCAAGAATACATTTCAGAAATTCAAACAATCATTCACTCATATAGAATATAGCGTTTCAGAAAACTGATCATATCATATCATTCAGAAAATACTTAAAGATGAACATAACTTTACAGAGTTATTACTCACAGATAGCTCCAGTGGCAGAGGAGACAGATCAGACAGTCTATGGCGCGTGACCTACACAAACACATAATGGATACACATTGAAGCACACGCTTGGAAAAATACATAACTTATTTCCTTATCCTCATTATTATGTCATAATTAAGGCTTAAGAATGCCTAGGATGCAATGAAGATGCAATTATGTAATTTGAAATTCTTAGTCAAGTTTTTAAAAATAGGACAGTTCGCTTGAGCGCAACTTTCTTCGCTCGAGCAGACCCCTTGGTTTGCAAAATTTCTGAGAGCTCTCATTTTACACGCGAGCGCAACTTCTGGTTGCTCGAGCCAAGGTTCAAAAATAAAGGTAGTCGCTCGAGCACAGATTCTGTCACTCGAGCCAAGGCTCATATCTGCAAAAGTATCGAAAGCTTGAATTTTATGCTCGAGCCAACTTTCGGTCAATCGAGCTAAGGTTCAAAACAAAGGGTGGTCACTCGAGGACAACTTTTTTTGCTTGAGCCAATCCCCAAACTCTGCAAAACTTCTGAGAGCTTGCATTCTTTGCTCGAGCAAAGAGTGCGAATTCTGGATTTTTCAGATTGCTCTCTAAGCTCCAAAACTCAATTCCAATGCATCAAAACTCATTCTTTTGAACCAAAACTTGAGAAAAACACTTGTAAACTTATAAAACATCATGAATTAAAGATCAATTTGCAAATCAAGGCCCAAAAGCAATCTAACTGTTCACAAGCAAACTTGATTGTATGTATATATAACATGCACGTAATGTTATAAACTCAAACCTTCCAAAACATGATCAAATGAGATATTTAGCTCAAAAACATGTTGAATTTCCAAATTATACTAGAAGAAGCACATGCATGTGAAAATCCATGGTGATTAAGCTCAAAACGTAAGGAAATATGCATACATGCATGGATGCTCTTCTTCACTTCTTTCTTAAGCTTAATTCATGCATTGATGCACTTAATTCCCCTGAATTCACAGTCTTGACGTCCTAAACACAAAGTTTATGAGTGAATTTCTTACCTATAAGTCTTAATTCCCTTGAATTCGAACAACACTTGAGTGATTCCTTCAATTTCCTAGTGATTTCCCCTATGTTGATTTCAATTCTTCTTTAAAGTCTAGCAATCTCCCTCATTTCTCTTCTTTTGATTACAATATCACTCTCTCTCTCTCTCTCTCTCTCTCTCTCTCTCTCTCTCTCTCATCTCACGTTTTGTTGAGCTTAAGAGTGACAAAATGGATTCTAGAAGCTATATTGGCCTTATATTGGTCCAATTAGCTTTAGCTAATAAAGTATGATTAAGTTAAGTCAAGCTAACTTAATTTAATCTAATTTATTTTAATTATTTGATTCCGAAGCAAATTTCAATTAAACCTACCATAAAATCCTAAAAATTCTAAATAACACATAGGCTTGGTCAATTTCGGGATCAGATGCCGATAAGGCCTTCAATTCGCATATCGAAACAGAAATACAGACAGATATTCCTACCATGGATAGATATAAACACAATTAACACATAGCACAAGCAATTAACTCTGAATTTCATCTTAATTATTGATTAAGCATTCTTAAGTAATGTTTATTAGTTAATCACAGGTCGGGGTTGTTATAGACAAAAATACAAAACTACGATCGTAATTTGTCTATTTTATAATATATGTATATATATATATTGCATATCTATTTATACGTATAATACATTTTACATATTTAAATGCGATGGAAGCCCATGTGCCGCCGCCAACGGCAACTAAAGATCCATTGCAATCAAAATTCATATTTATCAATCTTAGATTATGATCTTTATGTTTATGCTCTTGAATTGGGTCCAAAAGATCCAATCTAGGATACATGTCCTAATTATTATTTATAAGAGTAATACTAAATACACATAATTTTACATTTAAGAGACCCTTTTTAGTTACCTTCAATGAACTATTTGGCATAGTGTATATATATATATATTCTTACATGTAAACAATACAAATGGAAGTACTTGTTCCCTCAACCATTATTAGATCAACGATGGAAGCTTGCTAAAACATATTAGAAGAGATAATAGGATTTAGTTTGGGTTGGAACACTTATTATCTAGGGACAATAATACTAAGAATACTAACAAAGATGCCGGTAAATATAACATGTTTGTTCCACTGCTTGTGTGAGGTCCACTTAATAATTTGTCTAATCTGTATGTTTGTTGGTACATTTGTTATTGTACCTAACTCATTATTGTATTTGAAGCACATCAGTTGCCAATTACTGTGAATATGCCTCGATAATTGACTGTAAAGTTGGAATTTTGATGATGTTGTAGCGCATGAATCCTCCTTCATATAGTATCTTTTTCCATTCAAGTTCAGTCCTCTCCTTCCCACCTCCAAAGAATGTGAGCATTACTAGGTCCAGTGCCATGCTTGTGTCGTCAAATAGGCCATCGGCACCAGGTTGCAAAATTGTATCAACTATAACAATTTCCAATTTTCTTTGGTATTACTTTTCTGCAGTTTCTCAATATCTTGACACAATCCTCATCACTCTAGTTGTGTAGGATTCACTGCATTCAAACAATTTTCTCATGCCAACTCATTTGTCATACATATATAACAATAGTTCGTGAAATAAACCTAATAGTTAAGTTTAGAATTGCAAACAAATCTAGTTAAAGAGGATTATATATAAGCTTGGTTTGTTTATTAATCAAACTCGAATTCAGCTAGAATATACGATCGAACATGCTCAAACTTGACTTCTTAAATGTTTTACTCAAACATAGCTAAAACCTCCAATGAAATTTTTTTAAAAAAAAATGCATTACTATATACATTATAACCCCTTTTCTGTGGGCTTGAAAGGATGAATGTTAGAGACTTGAAACGATGAATGTGTCGGAACAATCATCTGTGTAAATAAAATAACTTGAAATAATTCAAACAAAATAAATAAATAACATACCGAATTTATTTCGTTGAACCGAATAAACAACTTAAGACCAAGTCGAGTGTGAGACACTCTGTCCTTAAGACAGATTCGCCTCGCTATGGTGCTTACGGTTGAGTGGCGTCTATCTCCCAGGATACAATGATCTTCACAAATTAATAGAAGCACTTCAAATAAATTTGTTCGGCGAACCAAACCTGTGATCTATACTCTCTTTTAATTTATTCTAAAACTAGATATGAAGAATAAATGTACTAGAGAAAAATTGGACAACAATAAGACAAAATATCATACTATTTTTCGGATTGCAAAATCAGATATACGGACTGATTTTTTTGGATACAATGGACTGCTAAAAAAGATTGTATATATAGGCAAACAAAGTCCCTGAACAGGTGCAACAAATTTAAATGAACGGATGCACTATCTAAAAGAACAGGTGCACAAGTTGTGTTCAAATAAATCTGATGGTTGTACCAAAATTTCAAAAGAGTGTCCGTTGGTCAAACGCAACGCAAGAACAGTTTTGGAACTTTATTTAACTATTAGAAATATATATATATATATAACTAATGGAAAACAATTATTAAACTATTTTGAATAGTTTAATCATTTTTTAAGAAATCACAATTTGAATTTAGAATTAAATTAAATTCTCACAATTACAAATTTTAGAAAACCAGTCAAGAATCCAAAATTTGAATTTAGAATTAAATTAAATTCCTACAATAATTTTTATTGAAAAAATTCAAATGAATTTTATCTAAAAAATTAATGTTGGATCCGAAAATGACGTTAACTTCCCATTCACTCATAAATGGTTTTGACGTTCCGTCTTCACCGTGTGACTTGCCACGCGGCAAGGAACACGTCACCTCTTCGGACTCACCCCAAAGATGTTTGGGACCCACTCAAATTGAGCTAAAAAATATGCCTATATTAAACCATTTTTCCAACAATCCCCCACATGAATGGAATTTGACGGAGAGAAAATGCAACAACATGATCTAATCAGAGAGTACAGAAATTGGAAATATTCTGCAAAGGATAGGTAGCTTTTGGCTTTGAACCTTCCCTTGTGAGACACTATCGGATTTACTAGCTAACCAGTGAACATGATGTCTTGAACTGTTCAGCCGTTTGTGTAAACCAAGACAATAGAACTCACACAGTATATCCCAGACACAGTTTAGTTCTCACTATTGTGTTCATTTTGGCCCTAAACAACCTAGTTTTTCATGAGTGCTCTAAAGATTTGTAGCCCTTCACAAATCTTATAGAGCCGGCCCAGTTCACACTCACATAGGTGATTCTTATGAAGAGTATCCTGCCATACTCCACTAGGTTTACCTAGATATAAGAATCATTAAAATTTTACTTAACCTCAAACGCTGCAGACATCACTATTTCATTAAAGAAATGGGTAGGAGTTAGACTCCCCAGTGGTCCTTCTGAGTCAATCACAACTCGGTTGTCCCTTTGAACCTAGATCTTGGGATCTCCAGTCAACTAGGTTGGGTTGCCGTTGTGGTAACTCTTATTTAATAGGCTTAAGTCCCATTCCCCTCGATGAATTATCAACTAACTCTCTTGCTAACCCTTTGGTTAGTGGATCCGCTATGTTGTCTTTAGAGTTAACATATTCTATGGAAATAATTCCATTAGAGAGTAGTTGTCTCACGGTGTTATGTCGACGACGAATGTGTCGTGACTTACCGTTATACATATGACTCTGTGCTCTACCTATAGCTGATTGACTATCGCAATGTATGCATATAGCAGGCACCGGTTTTGGCCAAATTGGAATATCTTCAATGAAGTGGCGAAGCCATTCTGCCTCTTCCCCTGCTTTGTCTAAAGCTATGAATTCAGATTCCATAGTAGACCTAGTAATACAAGTCTGTTTGGAAGATTTCCAAGATACAGCCGCCCCACCAAGAGTAAAGACATACCCACTGGCAGACTTCGAGTCTCTAGTATCCGATATCGAATTTGCATCACAGTATCCTTCAAGTACTGCTGGATATCTAGTATAATGAAGCCCAATGTTACGAGTAAATCGGAGATATCTTAGAACCCTTATAATTGCTTTTCAGTGTTCTACTCCCGGATTACTCGTATATCTACTTAATTTACTTACTGCATAAGCTATATCTGGGCGAGTGCAGTTCATCAAGTACATTAAGCTTCCAATAATTTGGGCATACTCTAATTGAGAAATACTTTCCTGTACATTCTTAGAAAGATACAAATTAATATCTACAGGAGTTCTAGCAAGATGATCATCATCTTTGTTGAATTTGTCAAGTATTTTCTCAATGTAATGAGATTGTGACAAAGCATATATTTCTGATGTTTTGGTAATTTTCATACCAAGTATTACATCAGCAATGCCCATGTCCTTCATGTCAAAATGTTTATTTAACATTTTCTTGGTAGTTTTAATCATGTCATTATTACTACCAATGATGAGCATATCATCTACATAAAGACATACAATGACATAACCTTTATCTGTGTTTTTAATACAAACACATTTGTCACACTCATTAATTTTAAATCCATTTGACATCATTGCCTTGTCAAATTTCTCATGCCATTGCTTTGGTGCTTGTTTTAAACCATATAATGATTTAACCAATTTACACACTTTCTTTTCTTTCCCTAGAACAGAAAACCCTTCTAGTTGTTCCATGTAAATCTCTTCATTTAACTCACCATTTAAGAAAGTGGTTTTAACATCCATTTGATGAATTTCTAGATTGTATAGAGATGCAATGGCAATTAGCATTCTAATGGATGTTATTCTAGTAACCGGTGAGTATGTGTCAAAGTAATCTAGACCTTCTTTCCATCTAAAACCTTTGACTACAAGTCTTGCCTTGTATTTGTCTATTGATCCATTCGCTTTCAATTTTCTTCTGAAAATCCACTTGTACCCAAGAGGCTTACAACATGATGGCAAGTCCACTAATTCCCAAGTGTGATTTTGCAAGATGGATTCAACTTCACTATTGACAGCTTCTTTCCATAAAGGAGCTTCAGGACTGGACATTGCATCTTTAGAAGTTAAAGGCTCATTTTCTAACAAATATGTTAGAAAATCTGGACCAAAAGATTTTGAGGTTCTAGCACGTTTACTACGCCTAAGTTCCTCTTCCTCATTTTGATCTAACTCTTGTTCTTGATCAAGTTCTTGATTCTGACTAGTAATAGCATCAAAAGATCTTTTATTAGTACTAGTCTCTTGTCCAGTCTTCTTTGGAAATACATGTTCAAAGAATGATGCATTCCGAGACTCAATAATAGTATTTACATGCATTTCGGTATGTTCTGATTTATGAATCAAAAATCGATATGCACTACTCTTCTTAGCATAACCAATGAAAATGCAATCAATAGTCTTAGAACCTATCTTAGTCTTTTTAGGACTAGGAATAGGCACTTTAGCCAAACACCCCCACACTTTTAAGTATTTATAGGATGGTACTCTTCCATGCCACAATTCATAAAGTGTTTGATTCACTTTCTTTCGGGGTACTTTGTTAAGTATATAGTTAGTAGAAAGTATTGCTTCCCCCCACAAATTCTGAGGTAATCCAGAACTGATTAACATGGCATTCATCATTTCTTTTAAAGTCCTATTTTTCCTTTCAGCAATTCCATTTTGCTGAGGTGAGTAAGGAGCGGTGGTTTGATGAATTATTCCATGTTCTTTACAAAACTCACCAAAAGGTGATTCATATTCACCACCTCTATCACTTCTAAGTTTCTTGATTTTCTTACCAAGTTGATTTTCAACTTCATTCTTATATTGAATGAAAGTTTCCAAAGCTTCATCCTTGGTTCGAATTAAATAAATATAACTATATCTAGTATAGTCATCTATAAAAGTGATTACATACTTTTTTCCACCTCTGGTTTGAATTGATTTAAAATCACAAATGTCACTATGAATTAATTCAAATGGTTCCGTACTTTTTTCAATTGAATGAAAAGGAGTTTTAGATAATTTTGCCTCAACACAAATTTCACATTTATGATTTGAATCAATGTTAAATTTAGGTAAACATTCCATATTAATTAATCTACGCAAAGATCCATAATTAACATGTCCTAGTCTACCATGCCATAAATTTGAAGACTCAAGCAAGTAAGAAGAAGATGTATTATTAATAACTGAGGGTACAACGGTCATTACATTTAATTTGAAAAGGCCATCAGACTGTAACCTTTTCCTACATACATCCCGTTTTTGGTAAGTACAAACTTGTCACTTTAAAAAACTAGCCTAAACTCATTCTTACTCAACAAAGATCCAAAAACAAGATTCTTGCGAATGTCCGGTACAGGCAGCACATTGTTGAGAGTGAGTTCCTTTCCAGATGTCATCTTGAGTACAATCTTTCCTTGTCCTTCAACTTTGGAAGTTGAGGAGTTGCCCATAAAAAGTTGTTCACCATTGTCCATTGAAGAATAAGATGTGAACATCTTTTTGTCGGCACAAATATGACGAGTAGCACCAGTGTCCACCCACCATTCTTTAGGATTTTTGACAAGATTTGCCTCGAAAATCACTGCAGAAAGATTGATGTCATCGACACCATTGGAAATATTGTCCACTTCAGTCATGTGGGCTTGAGCAGGCTTCTTGCTTGTTCTTCTTTTGTTTTTGCCTTTGCTACGGCAATCTTTGGCCCGATGTCCCTCTTTGTCACAGATGTAACATTTGCCATTAAACTTGTACTTTTTATTTCCCCCCCTTTAGAGCCTTGTGATGAACTTTCTCTAGAAGACTTTCGTTTCTTGATTTTTGAAGCATGTTCCACCACATTTGCCTTAAACTCCATAGGAAGCTTACCAGCCTGCTTTTCAGAATTGTGGTTGTCCTCCTCAATCCTCAAACGCACAATTAACTCATCCATAGAAATTTCTTTGCGCTTGTGTTTGAGGTAGTTCTTGAATTCCTTCCAGCCTTTTGGTAATTTTTCAATTAAGACTGCAACTTGAAAGGATTCACTGAGAGACATACCTTCTGCATGAATGTCATGCAGAATGAGTTGGAAATCTTGAGCTTGGCTGATCACAGTTTTTGAATCAACCATTACAAAATCCAAGAATCTGCCAACCACAAATTTCTTTGAGTCGGCATCTTCTGTTTTGTACTTTTTCTCCAACGATTCCCAAAGTTCCTTTGCTATCTTGATTGGACTGTAGACATTGTATAATGTGTTCTCAAGTCCGTTCAAGACGTAATTCCGGCAAAGGAAATCGGCATGTTTCCAGACATCAACCGCAGCAACCACTTGCCGGTCGGTTTCATCCTCTTTCAGGATAGGAGCATCTTCACGGTGGAAACGAACGAGGTTCAGAGTTGTAAGATAGAACAACATTTTCTGTTGCCATCTTTTAAAGTCAGTTCCTAAGAACTTCTCTGACTTTTCACTATGATTTACCGGTACTGTTACAACAGGAGAGGGGGTTGGCGTCATTGAAGCCACCACAGTAGTACTTGTTTGGGCATTAGTTTCAGTAGCCATCAATTCTAATATATAAAACAAAATTATAATTAGAATTTACACTACACAGAAAATTAAACCAAATTCACAGAATTAAATTCTGTAAAAAATAAAAGAAACAAGAATGTAACTTTTATTTTCTAATTAATTTGAAAATAAAATAAAATTTTATTTAAACAAATTAATTCCACACAGAAAATTAAATTCTGTAAATTAAAAGAAATAAAACTATAACTTTTATTTTTCAATTAATTTGGAAATAAAATAAAATTTTATTTAACCAAATTAATTCCACACAGAAAATTAATTTCAGTAACACTTCAATAATTAAAATACTGAAAACAGAATTTTAATTAATGAAAACTCAGAAAATAATTTCTAAAACCCAAAATTAATTTCTGAAAAAATTCCACAAAAATATATTCTGAATTGTTAATGACACCAGTATCGTACTACTAGTTGTTGTCAAAGAAAAGCGACAGTATATCACTACTATCTGTCAAATAGCATATAATCACTATTTGTTTTTCCAACCAGAATATTATTTTGTAAATCCACAAAGAATAATTTTCTTCTGAAATTATTTACGAAGAATGAAAAAGGAAAACAAACGAAAAATTCTGTAAACAGAATAATTCGAATCTGTCTTAAGATTGTCGGAACAATCTTCTGTGTAAATAAAATAACTTGAAATAATTCAAACAAAATAAATAAATAATATACCGAATTTATTTTGTTGAACCGAATAAATAACTTAAGACCAAGTCGAGTGTGAGACACTATGTCCTTAAGACAGATTCGCCCCGCTATGGTGCTTACGGTTAAGTGGCGTCTATCTCCCAGGATACAATGATCTTCACAAATTAATAGAAGCACTTCAAATAAATTTGTTCGGCGAACCAAACCTGTGATCTATACTTTCTTTTAATTTATTCTAAAACTAGATATGAAGAATAAATGTACTAGAGAAAAATTGGACAACAATAAGACAAATATCAGACTATTTTTCAGACTGCAAAATCAGATATACGGACTGATTTTTTCGGATACAATGGACTGCTGAAAAAGATTGTATATATAGGCAAACAAAGTCCCTGAACAGGTGCAACAAATTTAAATGAACGGATGCACTATCTAAAAGAACAGGTGCACAAGTTGTGTTCAAATAAATCTGATGGTTGTACCAAAATTTCAAAAAAGTGTCCGTTGGTCAAACGCAACGCAAGAACAGTTTTGGAACTTTATTTAATAACTATTAGAAATATATATATATATATATATATATATATATATAAAACTAATGGAAAACAATTATTAAACTATTTTGAATAGTTTAATCATTTTTTAAGAAATCACAATTTGAATTTAGAATTAAATTAAATTCTCACAATTACAAATTTTAGAAAACCACTCAAGAATCCAAAATTTCAATTTGGAATTAAATTAAATTCCCACAATAATTTTTATTGAAAAAATTCAAATGAATTTTATCTAAAAAATTAATGTTAGATCCGAAAACGACGTTAACTTCCCATTCACTCATAAATGGTTTTGACGTTCCGTCTTCACCGTGTGACTTGCCACGCGGCAAGGAACACGTCACCTCTTCGGACTCACCCCAAAGACGTTTGGGACCCACTCAAATTGAGCTAAAAAATATGCCTATATTAAACCATTTTTCCAACAGAATGTTGGAGGCAGATACTTAGAGCACTAGCTCCATATGTTACTTTTTCCGTTTATGTCTGTTTTGTTGGGGATGAAATGTAGAGTGAAAATATATATTTAACTGTTGCAGATTTTCATTAAATGAAAGGCGTAATTACAGATATGGAAAATACTCAACACTTTGCTGTTGCTTCAATTTTTTGCTTTTTGCAGAAAATATTCATGTGTGTCAAACTCATTGTTAATCGAATGAGCTAAAATTTAAATTCGAATTCATAATTCACGGCAATATATAAAGATTTTAAAAATTAAAAAAAAAATCCTCAAAAGTATAAAAATTTGTTGTTAAAAACATTTAGGAATCAATTCTTGTCATCGTTAAGGTCGTCATTAAACGGTCATTCTAAATAGTTAAAAAAGACAAAAAAAAATTAGCAAAAAAATTTAAAAATGTCGTTAAATACACTTTTACGACAAAACAACTTGGTGCCAGAATAATTTACATTTTGAGATAAATTTTGATCCCAAAAGGATAGTAATTAATTATTAAATATCTAATTTTATGTCTAAAAAAAATAATGTTAATTTAGCAACTATAATATTTCGTTATTAAAAAAGTGCTTTTATTCCTAAATTTTATCTCTACAACCTCTGTTTATTATAGTGATTGGGTGAGTATCGAACTGTATGTTACCTTCAAGAAGATTGCATCCGTAGTCGGAATGTTACTAAACATGTCACCCCCAATGTGGATAACCCAAGGGCATGGTGGTGCAGTGGCAACAATGTGTGGCAAATCAAAGTTGGTTCCTTTGATATGCGGGTATGCTTTCACAATCTCAACAATGGAAGCCCCAGTGCCACCACCAACATCGACTAGAGATCCAATGCAATCAAACCCATGTTTATATTCAGATATCAAAGCCTTGATCGTGATCCTAGCAGTACATTCCATGCCATCATTAAAGACCTTGTTGAGCTCAGAATCGACCAATGCAAAGTCCCACAACTCACGCCCATGGGCCATGTGGGATGCATTACCACCCTCTTGTATAGATCTAGAGAGGAATTTATATAGTGCGATGGTATTGCAATAAGCAAAGAAAAGGGGCCAGGCTTAGTTGTTGTGGGTCACGTAAAAGCCATTTGGAGCAGTGGTTGAGGCTGTAGAGAGTCTCTGCTTTTGAATTCGAATCTGATTGGGGATTTGTGGTGTCGAAGAGTTTTTTGTGGACTAAGAATCTCATGAGGCGGGAGAGGTGAGTGATGTCTAGGGATGGTGAGGAGGCAACATCGTTGGCAATTTGGGATAACATGATGAGGTAGTTGCGTGCTTGGATGATGTTTGCTATACCAGCATCCAAAGCACACTTCTAAGCAATTGAGTCCACAAAATGATATATGAATTGCCAGATTTCTGCTTGGCCTCGTAACATGGCTTCTGCTTCATCCGTCATTCTCTCTCCGCCTCTGTGTGTGTGTAGAGTTCACTGATATTAGAATTAGAGTTGGAGATATTTAAGGTAACATACTTTCTTATATTTTAAGGTAATGTGTTTGAGTTGGAGATATTAGACTCAATTTTTAATATGGAAAATTATGTAAATAGTCCTTATATTTTACACGATGTGTCAATTTGGTTCCTGTAGTTTCAATTTGCTCGATTTTATCTCTTAATTTAACGGATTTTGTCATTTTAGTCCAATAAATAACAGTTGTTAAGTTAATTTAACGGAAACTCAAACAATGTGTCAATTTGGTCTCTGTATTTTCCACAATGTGTCAATTTAGTCCCTGTCAAAATCGAGAAAATTAAAACTACAATATAGCGATCCCGGTTTTACTCCGACCTTTATTGTGTTCCGATCTCAGGTTCCGTGAGTGTATATTGTTGTCTATGTCTTGTTTCCTTTCTTTAATTCTTTGAATTTGAGTTTCGGGACTTGTTGGGCGAGTTTAGAACAGATTGGTTGTCTTTTGGTACAAATGGTTGCTGCCCAGATTTTAGTTTCTTCGCTCGAGCGAGGCTTATTGCGCTCGAGCGTGCGTCTGCGTTGGGTGGCAGACCTGAAGCTTCACATTCTACGCTCGAGCGAGGCGACCTTTTTGTATCTGGTCGCTCGAGCGAGCCTGTTCATATCAGATCGTGAATAAGGCATTTTAGGTCATTTTTGCAGCACACAATCTCTTCAAAACTCTCCAAAAACGGAGGTGTTCTTACTCTTTCTCTAGAATACACCTTCTCTCTAAGATTCCATCTAGATCCGTTGTGTTCTTCACCTTACTGTCTTTAAGAATAAGGTAGAGGACTTCAAGAGCTTCGTTTTGATCCAAGAAATAATTGGTTTCGCCATCTTTGAAGTTCCACCTTGTTGCTTGGGTTTTCTACACTTGAGGTAGGGAATTTCTACACTTTAATATGGTTTTTAGCTTAGTTATTTGCTATTGAGTATAGATAAGGAGATTTGGTTGTGGTTTGGACAAATCTAGAATTTGGGTGTGAAATAAAAAGAAGGGTTTTTGATGAAATTGGCATAAGTGCGTTTGAGGTTTGAATACAAGGATATGTTGTGCCAAAATAGTTGATTTTAGTGTTTGGGTTGATAATTTGGAAAGAGGGAGATTTTGCCCTAATTTTGATTAAATTATTATTTTGTATAAATAATTGGAATTAACATTGAAAATGTGAAATTGGAAGGTTGTGGTTATGATTGGTGATATTGGATATGTATTATCTCACCTATGTAAGTTTTTGAATAAAATACTTATTTCGAGATTGAACATCTCTTTAGAAATAATTGTATTGGGCTATCAGTGAAGGATAGTCATGATTGTTGTAGAAATTGCATGAGGATTAGATGATTTAATACTAGTCCATTTTTGGTGTCATTGAATATGGCCATGTTATAAATACATTGTATATGTATGTTTATTGGGAGGAGAAAGTGGATGTACTCCATATATGATTTTGTTTATGTATACATTGCATATGTATATTTGTTTGGGAGGAGAAAATGGATGGACTCCATTTAAATCAAGTTAGCCAGAGTGTCCTGGGTGAAAAACCCGAAATTTCATATATAAATGGGTGCCGATTCCTTCGGACAAAATATTCGTAAAATGGCAAGTTTGAAGTGTTTATGTGTGTTTTGCATAGTTGGAAAACCATTGAGTTGTAGTCTCATTTTGGTTGTTGAAAGATAATGAATTT
>NW_021025742.1:51620-59120 GCF_004153795.1 Camellia sinensis | reverse complement strand
GTGTATATATATATCATCATATATGAGGTTTTTGTTGTTGTTGTTGCTGTTGTTGTTTAGGGTTTAGTTGTTGTTGTTGACGACGACGACGATAAATCTGTGGTGTGATGATGATAAATCTTGCTTCTTGTTGTTGTTCAGATCTAATCAAAAACGGTTTAGATCTGTTAATGGCTCAAATCTGTTCAAAACAAGGTTCAAATCTGTTTAAATTTGTTCAAAATGGCTCGTATTTGAATTTTAAACAGATGGCGTTTTACATAGATTGATTTTGAACATATATAATTAAAATTTCAATAGATAAAATTTTGACAGATAGAATTCAGGAAAACAAATGAACAGATAATAAAATTGGGATAGATAGATTAAATAGACAAATGAAACAATGGAACATATAATAAAATTTAGACAGATATTTGAACAGATAAAGGAAAAAAATTGAATAGATAGTCAAAAAAATTTGAATAGATAAATATAAAATTTGAACAGATAGATATAAATTTGAACAGATAGTCAACAAAAGTTAACAGATTAAAGAAGTCAGCAGATAAATTAAGGGGTAAAATTAGAAACAAAATGTCTTCCAAAACTAGCAAAAAAATTTCTCACCAAACTATTTCACAAATTATGGACTTTTCACTAACAAAAAAAAATATATATTAGATCTAATACCTTATATCCTTTTTACTTTAAATTTTTCAACAATTAACCCAAAATAAAATGGGTTACAATCTCTACATGACCACAGTTGGTCTCTACGTGACCACACTTCGTCCTTAGCATACCGCCCAACTCAAGGGGTACAGCACCAGCAATGACCGGAAGTTATTGGTTTGCCCAGATAGCTTTAGGGGTGTTTGGGAAGTTATTATTTTAATAGGTTATTTTAATTTTTGTCTATTTTAGTAAGTTAAAATTTTTATATTAGAGAAAATAGATAGATTTTTTTATTTTTTATTTTTTTGTAGTTAGATGTGATATTTGTGAGAGAAAAATGAAATGATTATAAATTTGATGTAATATTTTTTCTTATTAACTATTTTAACCTATTTTATATTCTTGTAAATTTTAATTGAAAAAAAGACTAAAATTCAACTTGCCAATGATGAAATTTATAATTATGTATTAAATGATTTTAGAAACATAAAAAAATATAAAAAATTATAATTAATTTGAGACGTGACCACGTAATGTCCAACATCAACTAATAATTTTTCGCTGTATCACCACAAATCCCCATTAGTTACTGGGTAACAAAGAGACAAACACTGTAACATAGGTACCAAAAGATAGTTACAAAAAAAAACGAAAAAAAAAAAACCAAAAACTGAATAAAACAAATTAAAAAAAAAATGACGTTACAAATAAAATAATGCAATCCGCATGGGATGCGAAGATAGTTCCAAAAACAAATACCAAAACTGAATAAAACAAATTAAAAAGGACATTACAAATAAAATAATGCAATCCATATGGATTCAATTCAACTAAAACAATTGACGTGACTATTACAAATTCAAAAATATTATAATTTTATCGTTATAAATTTAAAATTATTTAAATTTTTTATTTTATGATTCAAATTTATTCTATATATGAATTTGACACCATATAAATTTAATCAAAACCACACAATCATTTTTCGGAATAAATTTTAACAAATTAAAAAGTGAGTATCTAATATTATTCTTATAAATTAGAATCAATAACCCTACAAATTTAAAAACAAATTATTAAAATTTGAATTGAGTCAATCACATTTATGAATGATATGACTCATAATACATGAAATTTGTGTTTGGTTGAAAATTTGATAAGAAATTTAGAAATAAACCTAATAGTTAAGTTTAGAATTGCAAACAAATCTAGTTAAAGAGGATTATATATAAGCTTGGTTTGTTTATTAATCAAACTCAAATTCAGCTAGAATATACGATCGAACATGCTCAAACTTGACTTTTACTCAAACATAGCTAAAACCTCCAATGAAAATTTTTTTAAAAAAATGCATTATTATATACATTATAACCCCTTTTCTGTAAATTTGAAAGGATGAATGTTAGAGACTTGAAACGATGAATGTTGGAGGCAGATACTTAGAGCGCTAGCTCCATATGTTACTTTTTCCGTTTATGTCTGTTTTGCTAGCTCCATATGTTACTTTTTCCGTTTATGTCTGTTTTGTTGGGGATGAAATGAAGAATGAAAATATATATTTAACTGTTGCAGATTTTCATTAAATGAAAGGCGTAATTACAGATATGGAAAATACTCAACACTTTGCTGGTGCTTCAATTTTTTGCTTTTTGTAGAAAATATTCAAGTGTGCCAAACTCATTGTTAATCGAATGAGCTAAAATTTAAATTCGAATTCATAATTCACGGCAATATATAAAGGTTTTAAAAATTAAAAAAAATTTCCTCAAAAGTATAAAAATTTGTTGTTAAAAACATTTAGGAATCAATTCTTGTCATCGTTAAGGTCGTCATTAAACGGTCATTCTAAACAGTTAAAAAATAAAAAAAAAATTAGCAAAAAAATTTAAAAATGTCACTGTTAAATACACGTTTACGACAAAACAACTTGGTGCCAGAATAATTTACATTTTGAGATAAATTTTGATCCCAAAAGGATAGTAATTAATTATTAAATGTCTAATTTTATGGCTAAAAAAACAATAATGTTAATTTAGCAACTATAATATTTCGTCATTAAAAAAGTGCTTTTATTCCTAAATTTTATCTCTACAACCTCAATTTATTATAGTGATTGGGTGAGTATCAGACTGTATGTTACCTTCAAGAAGATTGCATCCGTAGTCAGAATGTTACTAAACATGTCACCCCCAATGTGGTTAACCCCAGGGCATGGTGGTGCAGTGGCAACAACGTGTGGCAAATCAAAGTTGGTTCCTTTGATATGAGGGTATGCTTTCACAATCTCAGCAATGGAAGCCCCAGTGTCACCACCAACATCGACTAGAGATCCAATGCAATCAAACCCATGTTTATATTCAGATATCAAAGCCTTGATAGTGATCCTAGCAGTACATTCCATGCCATCATTAGAGACCTTGTTGAGCTCAGGATCGACCAATGCAAAGTCCCATAACTCACGCCCATGGGCCATGTGGAATGCATTACCACCCTCTTGTATAGATCTGGAGAGGAATTTATATGGTGCGATGGTATTGCAATAAGCAAAGAAAATGGGCCAGGCTTAGTTGTTGTGGGTCGCGTAGAAGCCATTTAGAGCAATGGTTGAGGCTGTAGAGAGTCTCTGCTTCTGAATCCGAATCTGATTGGGGATTTGTGGTGTCGAAGAGTTTTTTGTGGACTAAGAATCTCATGAGGTGGGAGAGGTGAGCGATGTCTAGAGATGGTGAGGAGGCAACATCGTTGGCGATTTGGGATAACGTGATGAGGTAGTCGCGTGCTTGGATGATGTTTGCTATACCAAGATCCAAAGCACACTTCAAAGCAATTGAGTCCACAAAATGATATATGCATTGCCAGATTTCTGCTTGGCCTCGTAACATGGCTTCTACTTTATCCGCCATTCTCTCGCCGCCTCTGTGTGTGTGTAGAGTTCACTGATATTAGAATTAGAGTTGGAGATATTTAAGGTAACATACTTTCTTTTATTTTAAGGTAATGTGTTTGAGTTGGAGATATTAGGCTCAATTTTTAATATGGAAAATTATGTAAATAGTCCTTATATTTTACATGATGTGTCAATTTGGTTCCTGTAGTTTCAATTTGCTCAATTTTATCTCTTAATTTAACGGATTTTGTCATTTTAGTCCAATAAATAACAGTTGTTAAGTTAATTTAACGGAAACTCAAACAATGTGTCAATTTGGTCTCTGTATTTTCCACAATGTGTCAATTTAGTCCCTGTCAAAATCGAGAAAATTGAAACTACAGTATAGCGATCCCGGTTTTACTCCGACCTTTATTGTGTTCCGGACTCAGGTTCCGTGAGTGTATATTGTTGTCTATGTCTTGTTTCCTTTCTTTAATTCTTTGAATTTGAGTTTCGGGACTTGTTGGGTGAGTTTGGAATAGATTGGTTGTCTTTTGGCACAAATGGTTGTTGCCCAAATTTTGGCTTCTTCGCTCGAGCGAGGCTTATTGTGCTCGAGCGTGCGTCTGCGTTGGGTGGCAGACCTGAAGCTTTACATTCTACGCTCGAGCGACGCTTCTTGCGCTCCAGCGAGGCGGCCTTTTTGTATCTGGTCGCTCGAGCGAGCCTGTTCATATCAGATCGTGAATAAGGCATTTTAGGTCATTTTTGTAGCACACAATCTCTTCAAAACTCTCCAAAAATGCAGGTGTTCTTACTCTCTCTCTCTCTAGAATGCACCTTCTCTCTAAGATTCCATCTAGATCCGTTGTGTTGTTGACCCTAGTGTCTTTAAGAATAAGGTAGAGGGCTTCAAGAGCTTCGTTTTGATCCAAGAAATAATTGGTTTCACCATCTTTGAAGTTCCACCTTGTTGCTTGGGTTTTCTACACTTGAGGTAGGGAATTTCTACACTTTAATATGGTTTTTAGCTTAGTTATTTGCTATTGAGTATAGATAAGGAGATTTGGTTGTGGTTTGGACAAATCTAGAATTTGGGTGTGAAATAAAAAGAAGGGTTTTTGATGAAATTGGCATAAGTGCGTTTGAGGTTTGAATACAAGGATATGTTGTGCCAAAATAGTTGATTTTAGTGTTTGGGTTGATAATTTGGAAAGAGGGAGATTTTGCCCTAATTTTGATTAAATTATTATTTTGTATAAATAATTGGAATTAACATTGAAAATGTGAAATTGGAAGGTTGTGGTTATGATTGGTGATATTGGATATGTATTATCTCACCTATGTAAGTTTTTGAATAAAATACTTATTTCGAGATTGAACATCTCTTTAGAAATAATTATATTGGGCTATCAGTGGAAAATAGTCATGATTGTTGTAGAAATTGCATGAGGATTAGGTGATTTAATACTAGTCCATTTTTGGTGTCATTGAATATGACCATATTATAAATACATTGTATATGTATGTTTATTGGTAGGAGAAAGTGGATGTACTCCATATATGATTTTGTTTATGAATACATTGCATATGTATATTTGTTTGGGAGGAGAAAATGGATGGACTCCATTTAAATCAAGTTAGCCAGAGTGTCCTGGGTGAAAAACCCGAAATTTCATATATAAATGGGTGCCGATTCCTTCGGACAAAATATTCGTAAAATGGCAAGTTTGAAGTGTTTATGTGTGTTTTGCATAGTTGGAAAACCATTGAGTTGTAGTCTCATTTTGGTTGTTGAAAGATAATGAATTTAACTCATGAATTGAGTAGCTTATATGAACAGGAAATGAATTGAAGGAAAATAGAATGAGGTTAGGTCTTAGTGGCATATGAATATGCAGGCCTTGTGGATGTTTTAGTATCGGTATTGTTTGTGCACGTGGTATTTATATCTTTGCTAAACCTCATATATTGTGTTAGATTATCTCAACTAGGCTGTTGGCTCACCCTATACTGGAATATCATTTTCAGGTGCAGGTGAAATGTTTCCTCAAAGGCAATAGCGTGGATGGACTTTTGGGAAGCAAGAGCTTCTTAATTATGTCTTATATGTGTATGCTTGTTATTTGTAAAGCCAAGGGTTTAAGATGTAATGAGCGAGACTCAATTTGTGTAACCAAGCAATGTCTTAGAAAGATATAAGCCTACATGGCATTTAACTAGTTGTTAAACAGTGAACTCTGATGTATGAAAGTATGTTGTTTCTCATATTTATTCTGCATATGAGTTATCTTTATTGTATTATTTTGGGGCGTTATATACAGAGACCAAATTGACACATCATGTAAAGTACATGGATCAAATTGACACACTATTTGACCTTCTGTTAAATTAATTTAACAACTGTTATTTATTGGACTAAAATGACACAATCCATTAAATTAAGGGGCAAAATCAAGCAAATTGAAACTACATGGATTATTTGCATAATTTACCCTTTTAAAATTATTGATATGACAATCAATTAAGATATTTAAGGTAACATACTCTCACATATCTTTTTAATCGTCAATCAATTATATTAATTACACATTACTAAATTTACAAAATAAATTTGTATATCATTTTCGTTATAAAATTTGTTTGTGTGGGTTTTGGTGAAGGAAAGCAACGTTGGGTGATGGTGCCAAGAAATTTTAAAACCCGTTAATCTATTCACAAATTTGATTCGCTTTCAATTTATGAAAATTTCAATCATAAAAGACTTATATCAAGTGGGATTGATACAGTCTAATTAGATTTTGTATATTTAAAAAATTTAAAATTATTTTGCTTAAGGCTTCGTTTGAGAAGTTAGTTTGAACTAATTTAACTCACTAAAAAATAAAATAGACTAAAAAATATATTAGACAAAATGTCACATCCAAATTATAATCATTTCGCTTTTTTTCTCACAAAATTACAAAAAAAAAAAAAAAAAATCAAAAGTTCTTTCCAAACGGAACTTTTTGAGTCATGCTAAAATAGTTAAAAAGTCAAAAAATCAAACTAAAAAAGTTCTTAATTGTTATTTTTGCTATTGTTGGGGGGTTTGTACAGATTAGCAGTAAAAATCAAAATTTGTTATTTTGTCAAACTATGTGCCAAATTTGGCACAAAGTTTGGTAATGTTATAATTCGTTGGGGGTTTAGTACACTGTAGTAGGAAAAATCAGAATTTATTATTTTGCCAAACCATGTGTCAAATTTGACACAAAGTTTGGTAATGCTATAATTTGTTGGGAGGTGATACATAGTAGAAGAAAATATCAGAATTTATTATTTTGTTGAATCATGTGCCAAATTTGACACAAAGTTTGGCAATGCTGTAATTTGGCAACTATTTTGGCATGCAATTGGAGCTTTTTGTTGGGTTCAAATTGTTATAAAATAGCAATAGCAACCATTATAGTAACCCCATCGCAGTTGCTCTTAACATGATATATGTGAACTTCTATCCTTAAACCATGTGAACTGGTGTTCTCTTCCATGTTTTGATGAGGCAGAAAAATTCACATTTTATTGGCATGTGAACATTCCCAGCTCTCTTTGGAGTATTAGGTGAGCTTTTATTTGCTTTAACATATTGCATGAGTGTGGTTGTTACCATGTCAAAGCATGTTCATTGGGAAAAAGAGGGCATATCTGATAAACTGTTTAAATGTCTATAGATGAAGGCTAGTTGCTTAAATTGAGATAGTTTAATTAATGAACATTTGAGCCTATCTTTTCAAGTAGCACATTCACAAACTCTTTTCAAAAACAAACATGAAATCAAGTGTTCCAATTTTAGCAAAATAGTCTATACTTGTGTGCGCATCACATAGTAAGTTAGCGAAATAAATCAGAAGAAGAGCATATAATGTAAATAAGATTCACATCATGATTACTAGAGGCCGATCTTTAATCGGGCGAGTGGGGTGCTCAATTCATAA
>NW_021025742.1:34665-48853 GCF_004153795.1 Camellia sinensis | reverse complement strand
TTGTCCAAATTTAGATTTAATTCATATTCTTTATATCAAACCCACAAATCTTTAAAATATGAATTAAACTTTCAAAATTCTTGAAAACTTTATGATGTATGTAAAAATAGAACCCAATTTCATTATCAATAGCAAAAATCAAACTTAACTATGAATTACACAAATCAATTTCTTAGAAATTCAACTTAACTCAATTCTTGATCAAAAACTTAATTTATGATCATAGATGTTTCAAAATGTGTTTAAATTGAATAAAACTTTTAAATTCAATTACATGCATGGATTAAACAAATTCCTAGTTTTCATAATAAAATCGAAACTTCCTTTAATTCCAAAATCAACTCTCAAATTTCATGAACTCGTGATTTTTATAACTTTTTCTTCAAAGTCATTTATATACTCCATTGCATGGATCCAATCTTCAAACATTTTTTGTTGCATGTAATTTATAGAACTCAATTTAAGAATGATTCTCAAAATTGAACCCAAATTTAACAAATTTAAGAAATCATAACTCACATTCTTCAACCTAACTTGATTTTAGATGCAAAAATCCAATTCCTATCAATTTATATAATTAATCTTCAGATCTTCATTTTTAATCCTCTAAAAATCCATCTTGAATCAATTTATGTCTAGATTATTTTAACTATACTAAAAAAAGATGAAATTTCTTACCTTATGATGATTTTTCCACAATTTTTTTGCTTGACTCTTGGTATCCCACAAAACCCTCTTCTCCTTTGTTCTTCCTTCAATTCTCAAGCCTTGAGTTCCTTCCTCTCTCTCTCTCTCTCTCTCTCGGCCTCTCTCTTATCCGGCTCAAATTCTCTCTTCCTCAATGTTAAAGAATGAATTCAATGGGCTCTATCTAATACAACGTATATACAATGAATAGACACACAAACAGCCTTCTTTTCACACTCAGATTTTCTCAACACACACACACCCACATACACACCCAATTCTAGATTATTCTACAATTTAATGTATGATCAAAATTAATTTAATTAAGCAACACTTAGTCTTAATAAATCTTAATTAACACATAATTAAATCAATCATGACTAATCACAAATCCCGCTTAATTTAATTAGACTAATTTGACTTCTTTTAGAGCCCAATTAATTATATTTGAATTTATTAATCTAAATTAGAATTATTTTTTTTTTAATCAAACTCCCAAAAAGCTCCAAATATTAAATTAAACTTATTGTCATCATCAATTTTGATTTCTCAAACCATTTAGACCTTCAATTTCTAATCAGACTCCAAATTTCCGTCAATAAATTACATATTCAAATTAGACACCCCATAAATAAATTTAATCCGTAATAATCACAATTCTCAATCCTCATAATTTAATTAACTTAATTAACTCCAATTCGAACCTAATTAATCGAATCTCAATTTTACTAAACTGAATCGAATATTTAATTAAACTCTCATATGGGTCCGGAATAAAAAATTAAATTGATTCAACTTTTTAATTTCACGTCCTTAAGTCATTTGGACCCTTAATTTCTAATTGCAAAATAAATCTTTAATAGAATCATATACGAATCAGATTCCACAATTCTCATAAATCCAAAATTAAATTAGAATAACGACTAATTAAAATCCCAAATCTCCTTAATTAACCAAATATAAAATATTATACGTGGCGGGGTCGTCACATATGTGCTTATAAGTTTGGTTTTTACTTTTCAATGAGCATTCTGGTGGATAATTTACAATGCAAAAGTTTTTTTCTGTATTAAAAAGTTTTATAATGCTTGGTTTTTACTTTTCCATGAGCATTCTTGTGGATTATTTAAAATGTAAAAGTTTTTTTCTATATTGAAAAGTTTTATAATGCTTATATAAAAGTTTGATTTTTTCTGTATTTATAATGTTTATGTGCTTATAAGTTTGGATTTTTTTTCTGTATTTGAGAATTATTTTCTGTATTGAAAAGTTTTTGAAATGATTTAGGTTTTTTTGGTTTATTTATTATTTATTATTTGAGTTTATTTTGAAGGTAATTTAAAAAAAATAATAGGGTATAGTAAGAGTAAAATAAAATTTTAAATAATTAAATAGGGTGTACTTAGAATTTAGAAGTACTTTATAATTTTTTAGGTGTAAATGGAATCCCCCACAACGGACCTGATTGCCATTTTCAATTTTATCTCCAAAGCATTGTTAATTCTGCCTTTATTAAAGATAATTATTGGGTGCCTAAAGAAAAGAGAGAGAGAGAGAGAGAGGGAGAGAGAGATAATTATTGGGATAATAATCAATAATGCAGAGGATGAGTTTAATTAGATGCTCAATAGATTGCATCATTAAATTTGTGAGTAATGAAGTGAACTTTTCTGAGTCATTTCAGTAAGTTTTTTTTTTTGTTTTGTTTTGTTTTTTTTTTTTAACGAAGAAAAATTGTGAGTCATCATACCTTCTGCAGGTCCTAATTCCAGGATAATCGATTGACATCCAAATTTAATTCAACTCAAAGAAAAAGATCCCCTGCCGGGATAATAATGGGTTCCAAACTCACTTCACAACAAGGGTCATAGAACTTTATGACAAGAGTACAGTACGACATTATCTATAAACTTATACACCCCCAAGTGACAAACCCAAACAACTTGCATGCAAAAAGTCCCAAAAATCACTGGATTACCGCCCTCGGTGATGAGTCACTTTTTAGTAGTTACTGGTTACACTTTACCTAAGTAAAATATTAGTATAAAATTTCAATTATATTACAAATTCAAAAAAATTATTTAGAAATTATCTAAAGATATCAATATGTCATTCAGATTCAATCTATATATGAATTTTACAATACATACTTTTAATTTCCACCACACATTATCATTCTTGACACAAATCTGGGACTCTTTGGGCCCGTAGATTTTCTGATAAAATTTGACAAAAACCCTCCTATGAGAGTTTCAAACCTTGGCTTCTTTAGTTCTTGTAAGTTGTTTGCAACATCGGTACCTTAGTTCCATTTAGCAACAAAACATGCACTACATACAACAATAGATGGAACAATACTGCTTATCATGCTAACTTTTAAGCATGTGAACAATAAGACCTATGGGCAATATTTTGAGGTGAATTGTAGGAGTTTCAAATTGTTCTTCTCTTATTTCTTCGTTATGTAATATTCTCTATCGTTATGTAATATTCTCTATGATACGGTTCGTTATCAATTCCCACAGCTACCCTATCTTTCAACTGATCTTAGAAATTTTCATATGAAGAACAAACTGAAAAACTAAAGCAAAAACAAAGATAATTATTTACTCAAGTATAAATCTCCAAATGGTAAGGCATCACTGACTTTGTTAACAACAACAACAACAACAACAACAAAAGAAGGAAAAAACAGTATTACAAAAGCTTTAGAACATGCTCAAACAGTGGACAGGCTTTCATAGAATTCATAAACAGACCTAAAAGGATATGCACAAGAAACATGCTTGTAACTAGGACATTCATAAAAGCCAGTTCGGTAATTACAAAACACCTTCACTGTCTTGCACTTCAGATCATAGGAAATTTTTTTGCCAGGAATAGATAACACCAACGTAAAATCTTTTTCATTTGCTCCCTTCGCACCATATAGCATAGCAATTTTCCTAATGACGGGCGGTTCACACATATGTCTGCTTCTCTCTATCTCAGGAAAAAGAGATATTATGGGTCTAAGATTGACCTGGTACTTCTCAATCCAATAACAGTAGTCCCTCTCCATCTCAATAATTATATGAATCCCATATCACAGTAATGACAAGTCTGAACAAGAAGTAAACGGCCACAGCATTCTCAAAAATACCAAATGCTCTCCTCAGAGAGAATTTTAGGGTTTGAAGGCATTGAAGTTCCTATTAGCTTCTCAGCATCAACATTGAATTGAATGTAAAAATATTAACATAAAAAGGCATGACTAGCCATTCATAATGCTTTCTTTATTGATAATCTTTTAGGACAACTTAACCAAGAAATAGGAATACCCTCTTCCCATAATGGTTTCTTTATGATGACAGAAGAACACAATCCAACTAATGAATGTCACCATAGCTTTATGAGTGGACTAGAATTTAATACCACCCGATGCAATTATTGTAATTGATTTCCAGCTAGAAATAAGATAACTCAATGTATATTATGTAGTGTAACTTATTGTACAATTTGTTTAGAAAAATTGAAAATGACACATAAAGTAACACTAGAAAATAAAGTAGAGATGCGAGAAGATCATAGTCTAGAAAATAGAGAATTACGACTACGAATTAAAGAATTAGAGATACAAGTCAAAGAACTTAAACTACAAATACATGAGATCGAAAAATAGAACTAACCTTGACATGGAAATTTTAACATTAGAAAATAAACAGCTTAAACAACAGTTAAAACAATTTCAAAAATAAATACCCCTTAAAAGATAACTTGTTGAGGAACATATGCACTCTTTAAAATTAGTTAACTTAGTTGATTCTCAACCCTTTAGTCAATATTCACAAGCACAGTCTGACAAAACATATTTACCATTTAATTACCCTGTCATACCCAAACTAAATTTAGTTGAGATATCTTGTGTAATCAAATTCGCAGAAACAACTCTTAGTGTAAATGTCATGATAGATACAGGAGCTAGTAAATTATATATCGAACAACATATAATTCCACCCAGATGGAGTTCACCTTTAGTTACCCTAGCTTTTGTCAGCATAGCTGATGGTACTACACAAACATATACACATTGCATTAATTGAGAACAAATTCGTTTTCATTATATAGGATCTCAAATTCAACATATCAAATGGTTCCCTTTACCCCAGGTTTGGATTGGAAATGCTGAACAAAATCATCCTTTCATCTTAGGACTTTATTTTATACTCAGTCTACAAGGTGGCATGCTCATCAGCGATAATAGCGTTAGTTTCTTCAAACGAACTATGCATACACCCACAACTTATACCCTTTGCACAATCACCCATTCATCAAAGCTACATGCAAATCGTGGTGGTACAATAGTAGATTTAGTTCCCGCTTGTCTTTTATTTCCTAGTAGAAATATTTTTCCTGAGTGTCACAAGCCAAACCCGTTCCTATAGGTTTAGCGTCGTAGCTAGCCAGTAATTCTGGGATTACGAAAGGCTTCTGAAGAGATTAAACAAAATACAAGGGCTAGCGGAAGCAAATACAAACATATAATATCCATAGAGTTGTGTAGACATACATGGGACTGAAAATTTAAAAACTTATATACATATAAGTGACGTCTTCACGTCACCCGTACAGATCCAGTCAAAAGGACTTATACATTTATACTCAACGACACCACCACCGTCAGAGGTTTAGTGGCTACCATGAGCTCGGTGGAAGAGCCATGAAGGAAAAGGAAAAAAGTGAATAATTGTGGAAAGGAAGTAAGAAGCATGAAGATATAAGGGAAAAAATTTATGTTTGGCCAACTTTTGGAGCTTTGACGGCATGCAAAAAGAGGTGGAACAAGGCGCATGAGGGATGAAATGAAAACTAGGCTATCAGCTAAATCCAACAACACAAAACGAGGCGAAATAGAGTTATGATGAGGGAGATACAAGTGCTAGAACATGTGGGTTTAAATAAGAAAATTTTTCCAAAAGGGAAAGAAATCTTATTTTTGGCCAACTTTAAGAGCTCTGATAGCATACAAAAATGGGAGGAACAAGGCTTATGAGAGGTGGAACAAAAACTAGACCATGAGGTGAATTCAACGACTTAAAAATGAGGCAAAACGGAGTTACGATGAAGGAGGTACAAGTGCTTGAATACGTGTGTTTGAATCTTAAAATTTTGCTCAAAGAGAGAAAAATCTTATTTTTGGCCAACTTATAGAGTTCTAACGACACACAAAAAGAGGTGCAACAAGGCGTCTGAGGGGTGAAATGAAAATTAGGTCATGAGGTGAATCCAAAGACGTAAAAATGAGGCGAAACAGAGTTACGACAAGGGAAATACAAATATTTGGACATGTGTGTTTGAATTTGAGAATTTTGCCCTAATTCCGTTAGTTCAATCAAACGGATATGGATGGAGAGTTCACATAGAAACACAGAAGAAACTACAGGGTTTAATTTGACAAAATTAAAACCTTAGGTTTAAATTAAAAAACACAAGAAATCCTAACATTATTTCTTTTATAATTTGCCATTTTTTTTTAATTTTATTATCCCTCAAATTTGTAATTTCTCCTTAATAATTTGAGTGCTTAACATGACAAGTGTCCAGATAGTAGGAGGTTGCTACAATCGTGGTTCCACTTCCCCCATGACTCACCACCCCATTTAAATGAAGAGTGAAAAACTATATTTAAGTACTGCGTAATTTTATTAAATAAAGGACAAAATTACAAATTAAAAAAATAAGGTTCATATTTGGGAATTATCTTTTTTAATTAATTTTTTGACTTTTATAAAAAAAAAAAAACAACAGAAAAATAAAGAGAATAATATAATAACTTATAATAAATTTTGAACTTTTTAACTAAAAATCAGAATCTTCAAACCAGCCTTAACATACTTAGGCTACGATTGGAAAAACAAGTTAAGGGCTAAAATAACCTCAAAAAAAAAAAAAATGTCAAAAAGGCTAAAAATGAAGAAATGAAGCATCACGTGGTTCACAGACTGTCAACACAAGTGGTTAAATGACAATTTTGCCTCCTAAAACATGCCACGTCAGTAAGGACTTTGCTATTTGAGAAAAAGAGATTTTATTATGATAGGGGATTTAGCCATTTCTCATTCAAACATCATTTCAAACACATTTTTCAATAAAATAGTCAACCAAAAAATCCAACTCGTCTTCCTAAACATAAAAACTAAAATAGCCAAATAGTCAAAAAGTCCAAAAAATAAGAGAAATTTAGCCAAAACCCCTTAATTGGACCCTTGTTTGGTGAAAATGGCTGTCCAACTTATTTTGCTTCATAAACCTCCTAAGGAGAAAACACATAATTGAGAAAAAACAAAGTAAAATATCTTTCTTTTTTTTCTTCGATATAATATTGCTATAGTAACATATTATTGTGAGACATAGTAACATGTTACTGTCAAAAAGGGTAACATGTTACTGTTACTGTTTACATCAATTTCAATGATCTTAATTTTTTTTTTAAATATCAATGTCAACATAGATCTTATTTAATAGATCTTCATGATAGAATTTTAAAAATAGTAATTTTATTAAAAACTGACATCTATATCAAAAGTTATATTATTTTAAAGTTTAATATTTTGATAATAATGGTATGTGTTGGACTTTTTAAGGAAAACTTTTTATACTTATTGTAGCAATCCCGGTTTCGATCATTCTTTCATCTTTTGCCACTTCGATTGGGCCGGTCGGTGGTCGAGCTACCCGGTCAACTTGCGGGGGTCCAAGGGGCCGCGCCACTTGGCGGGTCCAAGTGCAGCGCCCTGGCGGGGGTCGAGCTGCCCGGTCAGCTTGCGGGGGTCCAGGGGGCAGCGCCCCTTGGCAGGTCCAAGGGCATCGCCCTGGCGGGGTTGAGGAGTAGCACCCCCAAAACAAAAATGCAAAATGCATTCGAAGTTACTTGTCCGCTCGAGCGGCCGTTTATGCGCTCGAGCAGAGAATGTTTGGTTTCAGAAATTTGATTTGTCTGCAAAAGTACTGGGATAGTATATTTGACACTTGAGCGGGGCATTTCACGCTCGAGTGGACCATGTTATATCAGTTTCTGAATCTGATATTTCAGATCACTTTTTCAGTCCTCTCTCTCTCTCTAAAACTCTCTAGAACTCCAGATTGGGAGCTTCTCTCACTAGAAGTCATCTTCTCTCTTTGATTTTTCAAATTCATTGGGATTTAGACCTAAGTTCTTCACCAAAGTCGGTTATCTAGGCGAGGGCTACGTTGTGTGCGGTGGAGATTGAATTTCATTATCGTTGATTTTGGGGTTTTCAACTCGTTTCTTCTTCAAACTTGAGGTAGGGATTTCCTTTGAGTTATATATATGTTTTTGTAAGATCTAGATGATTTTTTAATTCATCCTTTGATTAGCTTTGAGAAATTGATTGTTGATTTCAAAAAGATGAGTGATTTTGAAAGAGGGTTTATTTTCTTTTCCTTTTAAAATAAAAATTAAGGGTTTTGAACCATATTGATTGAAAAAAGATGATTTTGGGGAGATTCTTCTAAATATTTTGGAGATGAATGGTTTTGGTGAGAAAACCTAGAAATTTGGTCTTTTTCGAAAGATGTTGAAAACCCTTAGACGATGTTGTCATATTTATTTTGTGTACCAAAATAAATGGATGTTTTGAAAATTGTTTATTTATATATAAATAATGACTTTTAAAAAAAAAAATGAGAAATATTGTTTATTTTGGAAATTGTTGATTTAGTCTTGAATTGACTAAATTGTTGAGATTGCTCGAAATGTGGGAATTACATTATTCTCTTGAATGAATTGGTTATAAAAGTATATATATATTCATCTTGTGCAATTGTGTTGAAAAGAGGATTGGGAATTTTGATCACAATGGTATATTGTGTGGAACAATTGATTATGGAAGTAATGTTGCGTTGCATTATTAATCATACATTGGCATTTCAATTCATTGGACTATGTTAAGCTTTGGAAATTTGCATTGAGAAAAGAATGTTGGGAAATGGGTTTTCATGAAATGGTTTTAGGGTAAATACGATGGTAAGTCTTGATAGGTGGTGTAGATGAAATTGTTTAAGTTGGCCTGAGTGTCCTCGGTGAAGGACCAGAAAGTTTCACGGATAGGTGTCGAGCCTTCTGGTTAATACCGGTGAAAATGACAATTGGTAATACTCATATAGTCTACTTACAGACACCGACCTAGGGATTACCAGAGCTGTATTTACCGCCCCTTGAATTAAATTGATAAGTTTTGAACAGTTGAAGTTGCATAACATCATTGAGCATGATGGTTTTCAAAAGATGAAGATGTGTTGTATTTTCAAAAAGTATGGCATGGCATGTGCATTCATCTCTTGAGACTTGTATAAAATGTATATACTTTGTGAAGGATTTCCTACTCGACTTTATGCTCACCCTATGGGATTTTTGTGCAAGAAAAGACGTGGTGAATCCGCCTAACTGAGGGCGTGGAAATGTGTGTGCTGAGAGCATTAGGTTCTCATTTGCTTTGATTCTAATTGTAAGCCAAGGGCTTTGTATATGTGGGTTTGAATAACCATTTTTGTGTAATTGGGTTTAAGCCTTGGGAACTTGTAACCCTTGGGGGTATTTATTTGTTTCTTTACTTGATGTCGGATTACAGTATTATCGCATGAGAAAACTATTTACATTATGGAATACAAATACAAGATTGTATAATTGGTTTTTCCTTTAAAGGGGCCGTGATTATTGCATTATCATTTGAGCTAGAAATTTGGGACATTACAACTTGGTATCAGGGCTACCGGGTTTGAATACTTGGAGATTGTGGGAAGTGGTTGTTTAACCACAATGGATTCATTTAGCATGCTTAGGAAGTGTTATGCATTTTGTAACTATGTGATAACATGCTTATGTGACTAAATGGGTATGGGATTAGACTTTTGGGATGTTGTTTGCGCTTGTTAAATTCCTTGAGGTCTCATTAGAAGGGTACTTGATCAATACTCGTTCTACTAAGAATTCTTGGTTTTTCGTGGGACGGATTTCATCGTAAAAGAATAGTCCATATGTGTTTACATGACTAAGTGCTTATGTGGAGTGAAATTGAATTGTGTATATGGTAGAGAAATATATAGAATTGTTGTAGTTGAATGTGTGAGTCAAGTTACGAGCACATATGAGTTAGTGTGCTAAATTATTTCTCTTGTGTCCTTTATTAGGATGTCAGGATGGGGTCAAGTCCGTGGTGGTAGAGGGAGGAAGCGTGGTAGGGCTTGCCGAGGTGTGCATGAGGTACCGGTCCATAGGGTTTCGGTGCAAGAAAAAGGGTTCGACCAAGCTAATATGGCCGAGCAAGCAGGCCAAGCTAATGTGGCTGAGCAGGTGGGACAAGCGGGTCAAACAACAATGGGGGCCCTAGCTCGAGAAATAGCGAGGGCTTTGAGGGAGTCTATGAACTTGTTGAGGGCAGACAATCAAGCCCGAGAGAACACCGTGGAGTCAAGGACGAGTTTCCTTACTAGAGGGATTTTACGGGCCAAACCAGACGAATTCCATGGTGGCCCCGAGCCCAAGAAAGCGGATGAGTGCCTCGAACAAACTGTGAAGACGTTCGAGATGCTTCATATAGATGATAGCGAGTTGAGGGTGACTCTAGCGAGTTACTACCTTAAAGGGGATACGGGTCAGTGGTGGAAGTATGCCAAGGGTAGGGTGGAGCCATCATGGAAAGCCTTTGTGGTTGCTTTCCAAGATAAGTATTTACCTCCCGCTGCTAGAGAGAGATTGAGGCAAGAGTTCAAAGACCTCAAACAACTTGACATGACCGTGGCCGAGTTCAAGGTAGGCTTCTCTAGTTTATTTAGGTTTACACCAGAGTTGGTGGCAACTCAAGAGCGCCGTTGCATTGAATTCGAGAAAAAATTGAAAACCAAAATTTTCTTTAAGATTGTTGGGAACGTGATTCGGAACTATGACCGTCTTGTAGAGTCAACGGCATATGTTGAGATTTCTGTACAAGCCGAGGAGGAGAGGCTTCGAAGTTCGAGGCTTAAGGGCCAAGAGTCTCAAGGAGACTATAGGTAGAATAAGAAGAGCAGGGGTACTTTTTCTTTCATGCCACAACTACAGCAGTCAAAATCCACTTTTTCTTTGCTTAGTGCGGTTCTGGGAAAAAGTACGTCTAATGGCTTCACGTGTTTCAAGTGTGGCCAGCCGTGCCCCAAAGCCTTTTCGTGCCCACAGAAGGGTGGAGGACAGTTGATATTGCCACCACCACCACCTAACTGATCTCAAAGTCAGTCTCAGTCTCAGAATGGAGGCCAGAGATTTAATTGTTATCAGTGTGGTCAGCCGGGGCATATGAAAAACTTGCTCTCAGTTGGGAGGCGCATCTGACGCATCAGGGTCAAAACAGACTCAGAGCCACCAATAGGCTCATTCAGCTAAGGCTTCACAAGCTAATTAGGGAGCCACTTCGGCTCAATTGGTACAACAGGCCTATGCTCCGAGAGGGGGACAAGTTAATCAGGGGCCACAGGGGCGCGTGTATACTGTTACCGTGCCAGAGTAATTGCCAGAATCCTCTATTGTGAGAGGTATTTTTGTTATGTGTAATTCTTTGGCTAATGTATTGATAGACACAAGTGCATCTCATTCATTTATATCTACTGCATTTGCTTCTGCATTGGGGTTAGAGGTAGCATAGTTAGTGCCTTCACTCAGAGTAGTCACCTATTAGGGGTACAGTTGATTTAGATTGAGGTTGTCGTGATTGTGTAATAGAAGTTGCCAGGCATCGACTTCCATTTGCTTTTGTGTTGCTAGATATGTCGAGTTTTGATGTCATTTTGGGCATGAACTGGTTGTGTTCTTATCAAGCTGTGATTGATTGTTACCGTTAGAGAGTCACAGTGTGCACTGTGGGTGGTGATCGTTTCTATTTTTTGGGGAACCGAGTTGATAGAGCCTTGTCGCCAAGATTCAACTCTAAGAACTTTTAGACAAGGGCTTCATTCGCCCTAGTACATCACCTTGGGGAGCGTCGGCTCTCTTTGTGAAGAAGAAGGATGGGTCATTGTGGTTGTGTATTGATTACCGCAAGTTGAATAGAGTTACAGTTAAGAACAAGTATCCTCTACCCAGAATAGATGATTTGTTTGACCAACTTAGAGGGTCTCGTTGCTTCTCAAAAATAGATTTGAGGTCGGGGTACCATCATTTAAGAGTCCAAAAGGAGGACATTCAGAACACGGCCTTTCGTACGCGTTATGGCCACTATGAATTCCTTGTAATGCCTTTTGGGTTACAATGCGCCTGCTTCCTTTATGGATTTGATGAACATAATTTTTTGGGAATACTTAGACCGTTTTGTGGTCGTCTTTGTGGACGACATCTTAATTTATTCAACCTCCGAGGAGGAACATGAGCCTCACTTACGGGTAGTGCTTGAATTGCTTGAGAAACACCGTTTGTATGCCAAGTTTGAGAAATGCGAGTTTTGGTTAATCGAGGTAATATTTTTGGGGCACGTAGTGTCAAGAGAGGGAGTAACAGTAGACTCCTCAAAGATAGCTACCGTACAGGATTGGGAACAACCCAAGAATGTTTTTGAGATCTGGAGTTTCTTGGAGTAGCGGAGTATTATCGACGTTTTGTTAGGGACTTCTCTAGACTAGCTGCACCTTTGACTAGGTTGACTAGAAAGGGTATCAAATTTGTGTGGAGTGAGGCTTGTGAAAAGTCATTCCAAGAACTTAAGACTAGATTGACCATCATACCGGTCCTGATAATTCCGAAAAGGGGTTTGAATTACACTGTCTATTGTGATGCGTCCGGGGATGGACTTGGTTGTGTCTTGATGTAAGAGAGAAAAGTTGTGGCCTATGGTTCACGATAATTGAAAATTACCCCACCCATGATTTAGAATTGGCGGCGGTAATTTTTGCCTTGAAAATTTGGAGGCATTACTTGTATGGTGAGAAGTTTGAGGTTTTCTCCGATCATAAGAGTCTAAAGTATTTGTTTTCTCAAAAAGACTTGAATTTACGATAACGGAGGTGGATGGAATTTGTTGAGGATTATGACTTTGAGTTACACTATCATCTAGAGAAGGCCAATGTGGCGGTCGATGCTTTAAATCGAAAATCTGTGAGTAGTTTGGCAAGTGTGGCCATTCGGGAATGGGATATGCTAGATGTTATTGGCAAGTTTGATTTGTACTTAGGTGAGTCCGAAGAGAGTGCTACCTTGTTTACTTTGAATGCTCAACATACCTTGGTTAGTAAGGTCATAGAGGCACAACGAGGAGACCGTGATGTGGAATCAATCCGTGTTAAGATTTCTAATCGGAAGGAAGAGAAAGGTTTGAACGTTCACTCGGATTTGAGTGTACGTTACCTAGACCATTTGTTTGTACCAGAATCTTGTAGAGAGAAAGTACTTCGGGAGTTCCATCACTCACGCCTTGCGGTACACCTGGGAGGCACTAAAATGTATCATGATCTTAGTCGTCAATTTTGGTGGAGGGGTATGAAATGGTATGTCGCTTTATTTGTATCGAAGTGCCTTGTTAACAAGTGAAGGCCGAACACCAAAGAGCAGCGGGTTTATTACAACCCTTACCAATAGCCGAGTGGAAATGGGAGCGTGTTACCATGGATTTTGTAGTTGGGCTCCCTAGAACACAACGAGGTAATACGTTGTTTGGGTGATTGTTGATAGATTGACTAAGTCTACCTATTTCATTCTGATGTGCACCAGTGACTCAATTGAACGCTTGGCAAAGTTGTACATTAGAGAGATAGTTCGACTTCATGGAGTCCCTGTGACTATAGTGTCCGATAGGGACCCTCGTTTTACTGCCCGGGTTATGGCAAAGCCTTCAAGAGGCGTTGGGAACTAAGTTGACTCTTAGCACCGCTTATTATCCTCAAACTGATGGACAGTCGGAACGTACCATTCAAATTTTGGAGGATATGCTTAGAGCTTGTGTCCTTGATTTTAAGGAGCCTTGGGAAAAGCACTTACCATTGATTGAGTTTGCTTACAACAATAGTTACCAAGCTAGTATTGGGATGGCACCATTTGAGGCCTTATATGGTGTAACAAGTCCGCGAAGGGGCCTCGCTACAATTCGGACACGATTTGTGTCACGGTTCTAAATCTGAACCAAAGAGTCCAAATCTGGCAAATCGTTTTGAGAAAACAGATTTTGAAAGAAGTGCCAAACATGGACTGCTTTGCCAGATATAGAGTCGCCACCTAAATATTTTATTAAGGGGGAATTTAGGAAACCCTGACTCGGTGCCAAAGGCCACGTGTCCGTCATCACCAAAGTTGCCTCGGCTCGGGAACTTGGGTACGATCGGGGAAGGTCAGCTATGAGCACCCCCTCTCGCCCGGTCCGAAGATCGGCCTCTACTAACCGTGATATTCTGTTTTGAAAACGTTATGTGTTCTTATTTCTGGTTATTAGCCTAGAATTACTATGTTATGCGCACAACAAACAAGTATAGACCAAATCACCTAAAT
>NW_021025742.1:0-29746 GCF_004153795.1 Camellia sinensis | reverse complement strand
AAGAAGCGCGTACCGGGATTTGAGATTTTCTTTGATTTACAGTTACCTGAGGGTGACATCGCCGAAGGGCAGGCAGATCTATCGGCTGAGGCTGAGCAAAGTAAGGAAGTGCAGTCTGCCGGTCTTCGGACCGGGCGAGAGGGGGTGCTCATAGCTGACCTTCCCCGATCGTACCCAAGCTCCCGAGCCGAGACAACTCCGGTGATGACGGACATGTGGCCTTCGGCACCGAGTCAGGGTTTCCTAAATTTCCCCATTTTAAAATATTTAGGTGGCGACTCTGTATCTGGCAAAGCAGTCCATGTTTGGCACTACTTTTTCAAAAATCTGTTTCTCAAAACGATTTGCCAGATTTGGACTCTTTGGTTCAGATTAAGAACCGTGACACAAATCGAGTCCGAACTGTAGCACGAGGCCCACGGGCGCGTCTACATAGCGCAAGGGATCAAATTTGCCACTTGATGTAAGGATGCATGCAACAAACAAAATGAGAACCAAAGCCTTATCAAGTTGGAGTCAAAGCCCTCGGTGACCGGGAATCAAGGCACATTACATCACTTATAGTATGAATGTTCCTTGATTCTCACACTGGGTTTGACACCCCAAACCAAGTAATGCAATGCATGTTATGCAAACATGGCTCAAATGCAACATGACACCAATTATGGAAGACATAGCAAATGTTATGAAACTATCATGACAAATATGCAATGCTAAGCATGCAAGGTGCAAATGTGATGCAAACATGGACCAATTTGCCATAAAGTTAGCATGGGACTACACATTAATGAAACAATTATGCAACAAACATGAGACAAGCATGCAAGAGGGCCTTAAAGTGATAAAGGTGCAGGCCTTAATTCACCTCAAAGCAGCGCCAAAAGTGCTCAAAATGATGGACAAACTCTCATGTCAACATGCAAGCCAATAGACCCAAGGCTAAGGCACCAAAAGGGCCACATCATTTCCAACAACAAGACCAAATCATGGCATGGTTTAGACAAGTAAAAACAGAGTTTTTGCAGACAAAATAGGACTCCAAACCTTCCTAATATGGCAGCCAAAATGACTCCAAAGGAGTGTACGCACCAAGGCTCAAATGTAGGCATAAAAGGGTACACCCTCAAGGCACAAAAGGAACGACGAATGCAAGCATGCTAGCATGATTTAGGGACTGAAATAACATGGCAAACAACTTCAACTCATTAAAGTGGACCAACTAAGGCATGCTTGTGACTCATATACTTGAGGGCTCACAAGCCAAAATGCATAGCAACCATATCAAACATGTCAAACATGACCAAATGGATAACCAACAGACTTTAAGCATGGAAAAATAGTGCTAACATCTTCATGGAACCAAGCCAACACATGCAAAAATCATGGTCTAAACACAAGGGACATTTCTAGGCCAAATGGAGCAATACAAAGCAAGTACTACAAGCATACAAGGAGGCACAAATCCGGCCAAAAAGAGAGGTTACATATGACCTAAAACATCCAAAAAACTTCTGAAATAAGGCTCAAGATGATCAAACATACATGCTACCTTTTTAGGCCAAAATGTAAGGAAACAAGACAATGAAGGGAGAGGGGTGTCCCTCCCCTATGCAAGACTTCAAACCACCTTCTTTATCACTGAAAATAAACTGGTTTTTAGTGGTGAAAAGACCAACACACTCAAGCAAACAAGGTCTCTCAAAAGAAGCACAAAAGAGGCCAAATAAAGCCTAATAAGGTGAGTTTGCACTCAAACCACAAAACAACCTTAATGAAAGTTCTAAAGCATGAGAATACAAGCCTTTTTCATGTTATGCACAAAAGCTAAATCAGCAAGCAAGATAGGTAAAAAACAATTGTGAGTTTGGGGAAAATAAAGCAAGATGCTCACCCTTGAAGAACCTTTGAAGAACAAATGGTCTAGCCCTCTTCTTTTGATCAAAATCAGTCCAAAAGCTTAAGAACCAACCCCCCAAGTCCCTCAATCTCGGAGCAAGGTGTAATAGTGTGTGTAATGGTGCAAAAGTAAGGTAAAATCCACCTTTAGGCCAAGGAAACACACACAAAGGAGGAGAGAGAGGGAGATATAGAGATAGAATGTATCTATAACTCTAAGCTCTGGTTTTTGCTTCTAACTTTCTAACCTAGATCAAAGAGGAGAGCCCTTCCTCTTATAGGACTCCCTCTTGCAAAGCTTATACAACAAGCTTGGTTAGATGGAGATCCCTCCATACATGGAGGGAGGCAGAGTTGGTGCCAGCTATCATAGCTGGCACAAAATATCTCCATAAAGTAGATGAACAGTGGTCGGCTGCCCAAAAATGTTATTTCGACAAAAAAGAGTGCCGATCGGCAACAAACTATGCCGACCGGAAATAAAATGTGCCGACCGGCAACAAATAGTGCCGATGGAAGCAAAAGACCAGCCGGTGGCCTCTAGCCACTGCCGGTGGTGTGTGGGGATGCCTCACAAGGCATTCCTTGCCCCTCCAAAGCAAAACACAAGTGTTCGGTGTGAAACCAAACACTAAACGGTCGAGTTCAGAGATCCTGAGGCAGGGCGCGCGAGCCGAGACTTCCGGTAACTCCAAACGAACACAAACATGGATAATCACCGAGTGTTCCAAGCGGTGACGTCCAAGTCTTGAGGACGGTCAAAAATGGGGTGTCTACATATGGCTGACCTTATAGATCACCAGTTTGTTGGGCCGAAGTGGGTGATGCACCGTTACTGGGTTCGGAAATTGTTAGAGAGACAACCGAGAAAGTTGTTCTCATTCGGAAGAGGTTAGCTACGGCCCAAAGCCGACAAAAGAGTTATGCCGATAAGAGGAGACGACCTTTATCTTTTGAAGATGGTGACCATGTGTTTCTAAAAATCTCACCAAGGCGGGATTTGATGAGATTTGGTAAGAGTGGTAAATTATCTCCATGGTTCATTAGGCCTTTTGAGATCTTAGAGCGAATTGGGAAAGTGGCATACCGGTTAGCTTTACCACCACAACTTTCAGGAGTTCACAACGTATTTCATGCATCTATGCTTAGGAAGTATGAACCCGACCCTTTTTATGTTCTTGATTGGGTTGATTTGGAGGTAGATGAGGATGCCTCTTACGAAAAAAGACCGGTCAAATATTAGATACTTGGGAGCAAGTGCTACGGGGCAAAACTATACCATTGGTAAAGGTGTCGTGGAGACACCATGGGGTTGAAGAAGCGACGTGGGAACGGGAGTCGGAAGTCCGCTCCAAATATCCGGATTTATTTGAAAATGCTTAAGTTGCTTTTCTTTGTAATATTCCCTAGTGTTGAGGGAAACATATTTAAAGTTGTTAACCACATATTGATATGTGTGCTGTTGTTTTAAGCATAAGGTTGTTTAGAGTTGCCATTATTTTTTGGGAAATTTCATGTTTATGAATATTTCGGAGGTTGTTGTTAATGAGATAATCATGGTGGAAATGGTGGAATTTGGTTGAGAGTTAGTATTGTGATTTGAAAATGAAATAGCGTGGCTTTGATCGCTAGAAACCCCTTTGTTTGGATAGTTTGATTTGAAATTTCGGGAACGAAATTCTTTAAGGGGGAAAAGTTGTAGCAATCCCGGTTTCGATCCTTCTTTCATGTTTTGCCACTTCGACTGGGCCGGTCGGGGGTCGAGCTGCCTGGTCAGTTCGCGGGGGTCCAGGAGGCAGCGCCACTTGGCGGGTCCAAGGGCAGTGCCCTGGCAGGGGTCGAGCTATCCGGTCAGCTCGCGGGGGTCCAGGGGCAGCGCCCCTTGGCGGGTCCTAGGGCAGCGCCCTGGCGGGGTTGAGGGGCAGCACCCCAAAACAAAAATACAAAATGCATTCAAAGTTGCTTGTTAGCTCGAGCGGCCGTTTATGCGCTCGAGCGGAGAATGTTTGGTTTCAGAAGTTTGACCTGTTTGCAAAAGTACTGGGTTAGTGTATTTGACGCTCAAGTGGACCATGTTATATCAGTTCGTGAATTTGACATTTCAAATCACTTTTTTAGTCCTTCCTTTCTCTCAAACTCTCCAGAACTCTAGATTGGGAGCTTCTCTCACTAGAAGTCATCTTCTCTCACTAGAAGTCATCTTCTCTCTTTGATTTCTCCAAATCCATTGGGATTTAGACCAAAGTTCTTTACCAAAGTCAGTTATCTAGGCGAGGGCTACGTTGTGTGCGGTGGAGATCGAATTTCATCATCGTTGATTTTGGGGTTTTCAACTCGTTTCTTCTTCAAACTTGAGGTAGGGATTTCCTTTGAGTTATATATATGTTTTTGCAAGATCTACATGATTTTTGAATTCATCCTTTGATTAGCTTTGAGAAATTGATTGTTGATTTCAAGAAGATGAGTGATTTTGGAAGAGGGCTTATTTTCTTTTCCTTTTAAAATAAAAATTGAGGGTTTTGAACCATATTGATTGAAGAAAGATGATTTTGGGGAGATTCTTCTAAATGTTTTGGAGATGAATGGTTTTGGTGAGAAAACCTAGAAATTGGGTCTTTTTTGAAGGATGTTAAAAGCCCTTAGACGATGTTGTCATATTTATTTTGCGTACCAAAATAAATGGGTGTTTTGAAAATTGTTTATTTATATATAAATAACGACTTTAAAAAAAATGAGAAATATTGTTTATTTTGGAAATTGTTGTCAAAATGTTGATTTAGTCTTGAATTGACTAAATTGTTGAGATTGCTCGAAATGTGGGAACTACATTATTCTCTTGAATGAATTGGATATAAAAGTATATATGTATATATATATATATTCATCTTGTGCAATTGTGTTGAAAAGAGGATTGGAAATTTTGATCACAATGGTATATTGTGTGGAACAATTGAATATGGAAGTAATGTTGCATTGCATTATTAATCATACATTGGCATTTCAATTCATTGGACTATGTTAAGCTTTGGAAATTTGCATTGAGAAAAGAATGTTGAGAAATGGGTTTTCATGAAATTGTTTTAGGGTAAATACGATGGTAAGTCTTGATAGGTGGTGTAGATAAAATTGTTTAAGTTGGCCTGAGTATCCTTGGTGAAAGACCAGAAAGTCGCGCGGATAGGTGTCGAGCCTTTCGGTTAATACCGGTAAAAATAACAATTGGTAGTACTCATATAGTCTACTTGCAGACACTGACCTAGGGATTACCAGAGCTGCATTTACCGCCCCTTAAATTAAATTGATAAATTTTGAACAGTTGAAGTTGCATAACATCATTGAGCATGATGGTTTTCAAAAGATGAAGATGTGTTTTATTTTCAAAAAGGCATGGCATGGTATGTGCATTCATCTCTTGGTTTTCAAAAGATGAAGATGTGTTTTATTTTCGAAAAGGCATGGCATGGTATGTGCATTCATCTCCTGAGACTTTTATAAAATGTATATACTTTGTGAAGGATTTCCCACTGGGCTTTATGCTCACCCTGAGGGATTTTTGTGCAGGAAAAGACGTGGTGAATCCGCCTAACTGAGGGCGTGGAAATGTGTGTGCTGAAAGCATAAGGTTCTCATTTGCTGTGATTCTATTTATAAGCCAAGGGCATTGTATGTGCAGGTTTGAATAACCGTTTTTGTGTAGCCGGGCTTAAGCCTTGGAAACTTGTAACCCTTGGGGGTATTTATTTGTTTCTTTACTTGATGTCGGATTAAAGTATTATCGCATGAGAAAACCATTTTCATTATGGAATGCAAATGCAGGATTGTATAATTGGTTTTTCCTTTAAAGGGGCCATGATTATTGCATTATTATTTGGGCTAGAAATTTGGGGCGTTACACTTATTCTTAATACATTAAAATTTTATTATGAGAGAGTTTTGACCTAATCTCCCCAAAAAATAACTTCTTCCCAAACACAACCTTAAAAACTTTTACATAAGCTTTCTTGAATTGATTTAATTTAGCAATTTTATTGGTGATTCGGACTCCACTTTTGCAGAAAACAAAATACTTGTTTCTACTTTGAACAAAGTTATGTTTGATTATTTTGATAGATCTTCGGGATGGCTCTCGATGAATACACTTCTAGAATATTCATTAAAATGCCTTTCGGCATGGATTTGATTTAGCAAAATTTATTTTAATGTTTAAATTTATAATATATATATATATCTTACATATCTTCATACACATAATACATTTTCCATAATGTGATGGAAGCCCTTGTGTCACCGCCAATTAGGGATGGCAATGGATAACCTACTCTATGGGTATCTATGGAGACTCAACCCAAATACATGTATTTTTCCTTTTTTTTCTCGTCCATTACGTAGGATAAATGATGTTCTTTAAATCTCCACTAGGGATGGGGCGTGGATGGATACCCACTAATTTCTCCTTATGGTTATTTATTTATTTATTTATTTTTAGGTACATCAGAAAATAATTTCTCTATATGTTTTCACTAGGGATGACAATGAGAGTTAATGGGGTGGATATTAATTCTCGTCCCCATTCCCTTATAATTATTTTTTTCCATTCCCCATAAGTACTATCCTCCCCATCTCCTAATGCGTTTGGATTTTCCCCAACCTAACTTGACCTTTTTTTTGTTCATTTTCTTTTATTTTTATTTTAAGATTCACAACCAAAGCTAAATATACATTCAATCTTATTTTATTTTATTTGGCTCAACAAAAAAAAAATCAAAAATACATTAATTAACATTGTCACATTATTCTTGTCAAATTTTATGTATATTTAGAATTTTTTAAATTTATTTAGAAAAATTCAATTCCTACAAAACAATTCCATCTTCTTTTTAATTTTTTTTTTAATTTTATGTATCTCCTTCTCCTCTCTATTAATTGATCTTCGATAATCTGAAGGTGAGTTGTTGCTCTCATTTCCATATTTTTTTCTTTTTTTTTAATTTGTATTTGCATTTACAGAGTGAATTTTCTTGTTTCAATATCTCCTGCAATTGTTTTATTGGATTTCTCTCTAATTTGATGGTAACCTTAGATTGAATTTCTCAATTTTCATCTTAACTAGTAATCACCTTAATTGAAATTTTGTACATTTTTGTCTTCAATTTCCATGTTTTGGTTATGATTAATTGCGCGTTTTTGATCGATAATCACAATCTTGTCGCCACTAGATTGTCGCTATCGTAAATCGTTGTTGTTGTAGTGAGAGGATAAGAGAGAGTGAGAATTAGAGCTCTAATTGTAAATAGAGCAGTGAAAACATGTGGAGAAATTATTTTCCGATGTACCTAAAAAAATATGAGAAAATTAGTGTGTACCCATCCCTGGTGGAGATTTAAAGAGCATCATTTACCCTACCCGACGAACAAGAAAAAAGGGAAAAACCCATGTATTTGGAGGTTTTCATAGATACCCACAGGGTTGGTTATCCATTGTCATCCCTAGTTTTCACTACTCTGTTTACAATTAGAGTTCTAATTCTCTCTCTCTCTCATCCTCTCACTACAGCAATGACGATTTGCAATGGTGACAATTTAGTGGCGACAAGATTGTAACTATCGATAAAAATGCGCAATTAATCATAACCAAAACATGGAAATTGAAGACAAAAATATACAAAATTTCAATTAAGGTGATCACTAGTTGAGATGAAAATTGAGAAATTCAATCTAAGGTTACCATCAAATCAGAGAGAAATCCAATAAAATAACTACAGAAGATATTGAAACAAGAAAATTCATTCTATAAATGCAAATAAAAATTTAAAAGAAAAAGAAAAGAAAAGAAGAAGATGGAAACGATAATAACAACTCACCTTCAGATTATCGAAGATCAATTAGCAGAGAGGAGAAGGAGATACATAAAATTAAAAAAGAAGATGGAATTTTTTTTTGTAGGAATATAATTTTTCTAAATAAATTTAAAAAATTCTGAATATACATAAAATTTGACAAGAATAATGTGACAATGTTAATTAATGTGTATTTGATTTTGTTGTTGAGCCAAATAAAATAAAATAAGATTGAATGTATATTTAGCTTTGGTTGTGAATCTTAAAATAAATAAATAAATAAATAAAAATAAATAAATAAGTGTTAAGTTGGGTTGGGAAAAATCCAAACCCATTAGGAGATGGGGAGGGTAGTACCCATGGGGAATGGGGAATGGAGAAAAATAATTATAGAGGAATGGAGATGGGAAATTAATATCCACCCCCATTAATCCCCATTGCCATCCCTACAGCCAATTGTAGAAACCCCATTTTTGATGGCCCTTACGACTTGGGCGTCATCGCGTGCACACCCAATGATGAGTGTATATGCTTGTCAAGTGCTCAAAGTTCTCAGCGGAATATCACAGCTTTGAGCCTTTCAAACTGTACACACATGTTGCCTTATTTTTGGGCCAAACTCAGATATCTTCAAGCCTGCAACCTCTGGTGGCCTGCTGGCCACCTCTTTGGGCTGCCGGCCATCACTCTTGGTTGCTAGCCACTGATGTGGCTTGCCGCCACCAATGTCTTTTGCAGATATTTTGTGACAGTTGTGCCAACTGTTTGCACAGATGCTTGCATCTGCTTCCACATGTATAGCTGGATGTTTATGAGGGAAATTCATGTTTTCTATATATAGGAGTCCTCCCTCTCATGTTTTAAGGTTAGAAAAAATTTGGAGCAAAATTACTCTCTCTGTACAATTATCTCTCTCTTTCATACAAATATCTTAACCCTTGCTTACATATCCTTCACCTTTGCCTATACACTCTTAACCAAACATCTTCATCTTTGAGCTGAGGTATCTAAGAGCCTTGTTTGAGCTGTTGAGGGTGTGTTGGCCTTGGTTTATTGCTTGGAATTGGTTTTCCTCTTCAAAGGTATAAAAATTTGCCTCTTTAGTAGCTTTGTCTATTCTTTTTCTTGCTATTTTCCAAGTGTTATTGGCCTTTAAAAACTCTGTATTTTTGGGTTGAAGATTGGGTTTTAAGGCCAATAAAGGTTGAGGGGTGGTTCACCCTTCTTTACACCTTGCTTTGAAGGCCTTTACCCTTGTGTTTCCCACCCTTGCACTATCTTTTTTTGAGCTTTTAAACACTGATTTTCAGAGTTATTTCAGTGGCTAAAATCATGTTTTGAAGACCAAATTTGAAGGAGTTAGCCCCCCTTCTTGTATCTTGCTTACTAGCCTAGCTTGTGTTATGTTTTAGTTTATTAATCTAAGTTATTTTTGTCTTAATTCCAGCATGTTTTAGGACTGTTTTTAGACTATTTTAGCATTGTTTTTGGTTGATAGTTGCATTTGAGCTTTGTTTTTCATGCTTATAGTGTAATTGTCCTCATGAGCATGGTGTTTTAGGCATTAGACATCATTTTATTTAAGTTGATTGCATTTATTTATGGCTTTCCATACTTGTGATCACTCTTAATCACCTCTGCAACCTCCCTCATTTCTTGGCTTTTGTTTTGCTTTGAAAGTGGTTTTAAATGACTTGTTTGCTTAAGCATGTGATTGAGATGTCATGCTTAATGGTTTAATCCCTTAGAGGGTTCATTACCAACGGTATGATATCTCTTTCATACCCAAACAACTCTTGGTTTGAGCCCCTTTTCCATTAGAGGACCTTAAACTCACTTTTGGACTCAATGAATTAAAGGATAGTTGGTAATTAAAATGAAGTAATTAAAATGGGACAAAAGTGATACAAGATAAGAATTTGGTTTTGTGTTCAATCGGACGTTAATTGAACACATGGAAGCTTGAGGAATTTCATACTCATTAGTGATGAAATGATTCAAGTTTCCAAGGTCACCACTTCCCTTGATCAATTCATGAAAGGGAAGAAATTAGAGTCTTATTTTGTTGCATTTATTGAACGTGCACACTTTGGTTCGTAAGCTATCATGCAATGAAATTGCTTGAGTTGATGGTTTGTGGACCAAGTTTGGTCTCTTCTTTGATCTATTCATGATAAGGAGGGGTGAATTGTGCAAACAAACTGTAGACGTCCCCGAACGCCCCGGGAGGGAATCCCCCATTTTGTTCATTGGGCTCACTACAGTTCGGACTCAAATTGTCACGGTTCTTAATCTGATCTCACAATGTGCAATGTGAGATTGATAAATCACCAAAGAGTCCAAATCTGGCAAATCGTTTTGGAAAACATATTTTTTTGAAAAAAGTGCCAAACAAGGACTGCTTTGCCAGATACAGAGTCGCCACCTAAATATTTTGTTTTGGGGAATTTAGGAAACCTTGACTCGTTTGCCTAAGGCCACGTGTCCGTCATCACCAAAGTTGCCTTGGCTCGGGAACTTGGTTACGATTGGGGAAGGTCACTTCGTGAGCACCCCCGCTCGCTCGATCAAAGATCGGCCTCTACTAACCATGATATCTAGTTTTGAAAACATTATGCGTTCTTATTCCGGTTATTAGCCTAGATTTTCTACGTGATGCGCACAGCATACAAGTATAGACTGGATCGCCCGAATTGGAACAAAACATTTCATGTTTGTTTTTGAAAGCCGTTTGCTACTCGCAAGTAGGCTTAAAATGCAGATTTTGCCACCCTCGGGTGGGCTTAGAAAAAATGGTTTTGCCACTAGCTAGTGGGTTTAAAACTCACAGTTAATGCATTATTCCAATTCAGATAATCCAACCTTCACCCACAGGCATTCAGGCAGTTATATCACATAAGCAGTTAGCCTCATGGTAAGCATGCTATCATGGCAGTCACTCACACGCATGCAAGGATGCTAAAGCATAAAAACTTACCGAGTAATCCAAGCCAAAGCATAAGCTAATTAGAAATCCATGCATGATCCTAATTATACAGAAATGCCTAATGCAACGAATGCAACTACAATAGGCTCAGCTATTCTAAAGATGGCATGTGAAATGCTACAACTAACAAGTATTCAACTCGTAATTGTAATACAATGCAGTTAGTATGATGCGCCGAGCCCGGTGCATGCAGGATAGATGAATGAATGCAAACATGTGAGCATAAGTATGCTTACTGAAACATGTCCTAATCTAACCATCATAAGCTGATAAATAAAAGGGAGAAAGACGCGGGGTTGGAAGACATACATCACACACACGCACACTTATTACAGTTGTGCCCTCGCTTGGAGGGTCCGAATAAATAATACACAACCAAAATGGATAATAGCTCACAACTAATTATTACACAATTCTATCTAATTAACAAATCAACTAAGTAAGCAATAAACTAGCATGCAAACTATGTAGAATGGACTGCCTCGACTCTGTTTGGATGACAATGGATGCATGCATGCTCAAGTCGTCTTGTCGGGAAATTCCATCGCGATGCCTCGTCTCGCATTTGTTTGCAATTGATTTTCGAAAGTTGCACAAGGCTCCAGAAGCCTGAAACTCCACCCTGGGAGGACTGCCGACCAGCTATTGGCTTGGGAAACACCTGCGGACCACCCTTTGTGGTGGATACCAAAAAAGGTGGTCGGCTTGCCAGAAAACCTGGTCGGCCGACCACTTTCTGCCCCTGGAACATGGTTTCCTGTAACACAAAGCAAGAGAGAGACATGGCAAGGTATTTTCAACAAATGTGTGCACGACCACACTCTCTGTCCTTGCAAAAGCTCAAGGGAGTGTAGACCTCGATCTTCATACCACCAATCACGCATCTCAATACATGATGGCCGAGGATTCGAATTGCACGACTCAATATAAAATGAATGCACATATAAGCAAGTAAAGCCAACGGCTCTATCATGGATAGTCAAGAGTGTCGGCGATCGAGAATCGAGGCATGTTTTGTCACTTGGAGTATGAAACGCCCCTCGTCTCCCATGTTTGGACTAACTCCTACTCCAAATACAATGCAATATACATAACATGCACCAATGCAACTAGCATGCAATCCTAATGCAATGCGGCCTAACCATGCAAACATGCAAGGGATGAAAATGCAAACATGCACCTAGCATATACAATGCTAACACTACATGGCATGCATAATGCTCATGAACTAAATGCGACTAACAACCTATGGCATACTCAATGCTACTAACAACCTAGCATACACAATGCGAGGAATGACATGGCATACACAATGCTAACAACATAAAATGCAGAACACATTACAACATGGCATACACAATGCAAGATGGACTTACACCAATATGAGTGGAACTCAGCCACACCCACATCAGTGGCCATGTGATGGAAATGGGACAACCGAAACACATGCAAATATGCATAATGCAAGGGACCGATCCTAAGGCATCAAATGCCACTCTACCAAAAGCATGGCAAGGGATGAAATATGCCATACAAACATGCGATTTCCAACTTTGAAATAATATGCTCAATGGTCCCGAATCATGGAAACATGTCACCCAATGCATGAAATAAGCCCCGAAACTCAAAACTAGGCAAATGCATTGAACCACAAGTATGCAAAGCAAGCATTATTTGATCATGAGGCATGAAAATAGAGCCAAGGCAGTTCTAAACGTGTACCAAATCAGTTTCAAGCATGGCCAAAAAAGTGCTAACATGAAGAGCTAAAACAACATGCGACATAGGCTAGTAAGCATGGTTTACATTGCATGTATATGAAGCACAAGAGAGATCACCAAACCAGCCACAAATAGGAACATGGTATGCTAAAATATGCCTAAATAACCACTAAAATATATCCAATGTATGCAAAAATAATGGGCTCCTTTGGAGGGCCATGACGTGGATTACTCAACACATACAAGATAGACATGTGAAATGACAAAACCAACTCTGGAAATCAGTTATGCCAACCCTAAAACTCACCAAAAAGGCCCTGAAATAGGTCAATGAAACATGCAATGAAAGGTCCCCTTGAAAGGCCTTGAGGAGGATTGCTCCACACATGCATGAGGGACACAAAATATGGCCAAAAGGGCCCTGGACAGAGCTAAGGTAGACCTCAAAACTCACATAATAGGGGCTGAAACAAGACTTCAAAGCATGCAAGATAGAGCCCCTTTGGAAGGCCAAAAGGGCCAACAAACAAGACAAGGAGAGAGGGGGTCACCCCCTTCTGATTTTGGCTCTCAAAACAGTGTGTTAGCCATTGAAAATCCCCTAGATTTCAGTGGCTAGAAGGCCAAACAAAGCATGCAACAAAGGCCTAGATGCAAGGCTCAAAAAAAAGAGGCAAACAAGCATACAAGGAAGTAAATAACCTCAAACAGAAAAATGCCCTTAATAAAACATTAATAGGGGCTCAAAATAAGACTCTTTTCATTTTATGACATATCTCGAAAATGCTCATAAGTAGGTCTAAGATATGAAGCAAAATAAGCCTACAAAGAGGGATAGAGCATACAAGGAGGTATATGACCTCAAACAGAAAAGTGTCCTGAATCAAACTTCAAGAGGAGCTCAAAATAAGACACTTTTCAGTTTACAATAAAACCCAGAAATGCTTGCAAATAGGGCTAAGCAATGAAGCAATATAATGCAAAAAAATGGGAAATAGAGGCTTACCCTTGTAGAGCCGACCCTCAGCAACTTCTGGACCAAGGTAATGAGCCTTCAACCTCTGCAAATCAGTTCCAAGGTGCTTGGAGGGATGGTGAAGGTGTTGTGCTAGGAGGTGTAGTGCAAATGGCCAAGAATAATGAAGTTTTGGAGCTTGGAAGAGAGAGATATGAAGGGAAGTGTATGTATGCTCTAACCAAAAGGTTCAACCTTAGCAATGGAAGACGAGGCCTCCCTTTATAGAGAAGAGAGGCAAAAGCTTCTCTAAGAAGCTTCAAACTAAGCTCAAAGATCCTCCATACACGTGTATGGAGGATCGCTTCTGAGGTTTCCAGCTGGCACAACTGGCTTACACTCAAAGAGACCAAAAAGCAGGAAGCAGGCCGACCAGTTAAGGTGGTCGGCCGGCCACTCCCCCTGGTCGGCCAACCAGGGGTCAAAAAGGTCAAGTTGAAAAGGTGGTCGGCCATACCAGATTGGTGGCCTCCCAGATGAGTACAACACAATTGTATGGTGGGAGACTAGAAATTGTGGCCCAAGAGTGAGAAAAACCAGCTTTCTAGCAAGGTTCAAAAGGGCCAGGCAGAAAATCTAGTCGGCCTACCCATATTGGTGGCCTCCCAGGTGAGTACAACACAATGGTGGTATGGAAGACCAGAAATTAAGGTCCAAAAGTTAGAAAAACAAGCTTTCCGCCAAGAAAATCGGCTGGAGGAGAGAGAAAATAATTTTCAAAAGAATTACTAGTCTCCCACCATCCTACCACCTTCCTAACAATGAAAATAGGGTCCATACCAAAAATGAACCCTAACCGATGCAAAACGAGAGTTCGGGGGCCAAAACACGTGGCCCGGGGCCCCAAAAACAGGTTGTTAGGCACCGGAAGTGGCATGCGTCCACGAAGGTGGTCTCTCGGGCCACAGTGTCCGTCAAAAGAGAGGAAACAAGGTGTGTACCAAACACTGGAGCAAACAGAGGTAATTAAGCGGTCCTGAATCGAGGCACACGGCCGACGACTCCGAAAACCAGAAACTGGTCTCCAAACGGGAAAAATGGCCTACGACCACGAAACGTAGCCTACGGCCACTGAGAGATGGTCTACGAGACCTATCCCTCCCTTTGGGAAGAGAAAATAGAGAAAACAGAACCTAGTTCGCAAACCGAGGCAAAACACAAAAGAGCCCCGAAGTCTGGAGGCAAGGCTCTCAACCGAGACCCCTAAACCTCAGAACGAGCACAATATGCATCATCACCGAGCGCTTCATCGGTGACGTCTGAGTCTTAAAGTCGGTCAACAGTGGGGTGTGTACGGTTACCCCTCTTTGACAGAAGTCGAAAGTCACAAGTGACGGGAGTGAATGTCAAAGCCCAAAGACGACCCATTTTTGACAAGGCCAAAGACTTAGATAAATAGGTGAGATAAAACAAAGATGTGCCCATAGGCATGCCCACAGGCAGGGGCAAAATGCAGAATGATATGCACCAAGCTGGACGTAACTCATGATCATGCAAAGCAGCAAACTGTAATGAGGCAAGTATTCACAATAGATATAACAGTTTTAAGCAAGAATGCAAAGCAACAACTACATTTCATTCAGTTTAAGAATGCGGAGAATCATTCAATTCTCCCTACGTCTCACACGGAGAAGATATGATACCTGCGCAGTTCGTCTGGTCGCACCAGCCTCAAATGAACCGTACATACAATATCGTGCCTGCAAGAGACAGAAACTTAACAAGTGCAACATAGTTAGCAACATATGTTCAACACTATGTTGAGCGTAAACGAACAAGGTGCTGATGAGAAAGCATATCGCAATGCAAGAAGAAACGTGCGTGACAACGCAAGTTAAGCATGGAGGCATGACAATATCAATGAAACATGCACAACAATGCAAGTGGTGAGCATGAGAATGCAAGTGACGTGCATAATAATGCAGGATAAGTGCAAACTCGAATGCATATTTGACACAAAACAACGAGCAAAGAAATGCAAGTTTTGACGAGGGTGACTCAATCGCGGGCTCCGGTTTACCTCCTGGAAGGGTCACAACATATTCAAAAAGGATACACCTCGCTCTTGACGAGTAACGATGAAACACGCATCGAAAGTTGGAGTTGAAGTTCCTGTGGAGGGATTTCGCGACGAAAAGTGCACTTTCCTTGTACTTTCTCGAGTGCCGGGGACTCCGATCACTACCAAAATTTGCAAGGAGTTCAGGGAGACCTTGGAGACCACCTTGGGAGCACCACCGACCAAGTTTGGAGGCCATTGGAGGTCACCAACCAGGTTTAGTGAAGGGGGGTGGTCGGCCTACCAGAAAAGGTGGTCGGCCGACCACCTAGCCAAAATCCGGGGCAGTTTGGTACTTTCACATTTGGATCTTTAAGTATACTCAGCCAAAGCTCTTTTGCTCACAACTCCAAGTCTGAAACCAGTCCCTCTCCCTTCCTAGAGCATTTTTCCTCTCAGATCTGCGCTCTATACGCGTTTTCCAACACCCCACGCAAAGTTTTTTCGTGAAAACTTTCAGTTCTCTTCACTTTTAACCGATTAAATTTTGATTTCGGCGCTTCTTTCTCCATTTTCACCACTTGAGGTAAGTTTGTCTCAATATTTGGAACATTTTCTCAGGAGTTGACTTTTTCCAATTTTGGCTCATTTTGCTCATTTTTGCTCCTTTTTGTAGATTTCTTGAAATGGCGGGTCATTTCCCTCATGGCGGAGGTCTTCCCGGTGCCGGAGGTGATCCAGACATCATGTCCTTACCCCCGAGGATTCGGCCCTTCGATCCCGAGAGGTATCACCCTCGGGAGCATATCCTTCCTTGGGCCGTTTTCTACCATTTTACTGATTTTGATGATCGAGCACCCGTGGATCTGCTATTGCGGGAGCTGGAGTCCCACCTCTCTCATCAGGCACGGGAAGTTTGTACTTCACTTTTATGTTTTCCGCAATGTATTATGCATTTTCTATGCATTTCATGCTTTCGCTATGTTTATCTGCTCATTCTAGCACACAACTTGTTCTGAACACTTAGTCTATAACACAGTATTCCGTTTGCATCTTGAACACACAGCCCAATCACTTGAATTTCTTAACGCGCAGCCCGTATATTGATTGTGAACACACAGCACACACTTGCTAAGAGTTGAACACACAGCCCAAACTTTGAATATCTGAAATCTGAACACGCAGCCCAAACACTTGATGTTGAACACACAGCTCGAACTTTGAGACGAACACACAGCCCACTAATTTTGAAATCTGAACACACAACTCAAATACTTGACGTTTGAACACACGACTCAAACTTTGAGATGAACATACAGCCCACTGATTTTGAAATCTGAACACACTGCTCAAATACTTGACGTTGAACACACGACTCGAACTTTGAGATGAACACACAACCCACTGATTGTGAAATCTGAACACACAGCTCAAATACTTGACGTTGAACACACAGCTCGAACTTTGAGATGAACACACAACCCACTGATTTTGAAATCTGAACACACAGCTCAAATACTTGACGTTGAACACACGGCTCGAACTTTGATATGAACACACAGCCCACTGATTTTGAAATCTGAACACACAGCTCAAATACTTGACGTTGAACACACAGCTCGAACTTTGAGATGAACACACAGCCCATTCTTTTAGATGAACACACAGCCCATTCTTTTAGATGAACACACAACCCATTCTTTTGGATGAACACACAACCCACACTTGTTGAAAGTCGAACACGCAGCCCAAACTCTGAGTTTCTGAACACGCATCCCAAATTTGAGGTGAACGCACAACACACACTTGTATTTGTACACGGCTCACAGCATTGTATCTGATTTGGTTTGCACATAGCTCATACATTTCATTTGCATGCAGCTTATTCATTTCATTTTGAAACTGAATACATGTGTTCATTATGAATGCAGGTGTCTTCCTATGTCACACGAGGATATGGCTCCATTGTTGCGAGGAAGTGGTACACAGAGCTCCCGGAGGCTGTCCGTGATTGGGTTGACCAGGCAGGGTTCGGACCCTTTTGCACGGGGATATCTCGCTATCCTGCGAGTAGGACATTGATGGGGGCTCTTGTAGAGAGATGGTGGGACACCACCAACTCCTTCCATTTCTCGGCCACCGGGGACATGACTATGACCCCGTTCAACTTCGCTATACTGACAGCCCTTGACGTGGGAGGCTGGGCGATCCCTTATGATGGGGATATAGGCGAGTGGGAGGCCGCCTGGATCTATTTATTGGGGGCTCGCCCACAAGTTGACAGAACATCGGGCAGGGTCTGGTACACTTGGTTCTCCACACAGTTCAGGGGGACTGAGCCCGAGACTCCCGAGGAGACAGCGCAGTACACTCGAGGTTTTTTGATGTTCCCCCTCGGGACCACTCTGTTCTCCGATAGGGGGAACACCGTCAGACTCTATCTGCTGAGTGCCCTAGTAGACCTCTCACAGGTCAGTCAGTATGATTGGGGTGGCGCCAGCTTAGCCACTCTTTATTGCTATATGAGTGCGACCTCCCGCGGATGGGGGAACATAGTCGGTGGCTACTAGAGAGTCCGGGAGGTATTTTCTGCCCTCTTGATTTACATTTATGCTTTTCATTATCTATACATTGCACACACGGCACACTTCATATTCTGTACTTTGCATTCTGTTCTCAACATTCTACATTCTCTGTACATTCTGCACTCAGCATTCTGTATTCTGATGGCTATTGCCCTGTTTTCCACAGCTATGTGTTTTCGCATACTTTGCCACACTAGCCCCGGAGCTTGAGGTGGAGGTACCTCTTATGATCCCTTGCTCGCTCGTGTTTGAGGGCTTGTATCGGCCGAGAGCTCGGGAGACTCTGCCCTACCTACGGCAGTTTTTCGACTCAGTACGGCCGACAGAAGTAATTCAGAACTCTCAGTCCTCCGTGTTTTCATCTTTGATTCAACTTGCACACTTACGATTTCTAATCAGCTTATGCATTGGTTATCCGCAGATCACATGGTAGCCCTGGGTGCTCTTGGGTGGGAACACCCGATTTCAGTATACTGGGGGAAGGGGCGCTTCTTGGTACAGTATCTGTTTGAGGGGCCAGCTGGTAGGGCCTGGTTCCTGGGGGAACGCTTCATGCACCAGAGGATGGGCTACCCTCATCAGGATATCCCCTTAGCACCTCCGGTCGATATGCGGTCTACTGAGGGGCTCACTTCCTAGGATATTGTTAGTGCCATGTTGGGTACAGATGTATTGCTACATTTAGAGGAGGGGGACTATGCGACGTACCGTTATACATACTTGATGCCCCCGTTGACAGGTGTTCGTACTCCTACGAGGAGGTCTGTTGGCATGCCATCATCGAGTCGACCCCGGGCTGCAGATGTCCCTTCGACCAGCAGAGCTGGCACATCGAGAGGTGGGGCTAGACTGGTTCCTCGTATCCCCCCGACTTATCATCATGCCGGATGGCCAGACATTCCGACCGAGTTGATGGGTTGGCAATACGGGACTTCCTACCCGATTTCGATAGAGCCTCCTATGCCTGATCATCGATACGTCAGTGATCCTGACTCACCACCGGTATGCTCCACTGCTTTTCATTTATCACTCAAATACTTAGACACTCATTTATTCATTGATGATTTGAGCTTGTATCTGCAGCCACCTAGAGATTACATGGAGGGGATGCTCGGATTGGTGGCCTCACTTGAGGGCATGGTCTTGCGGAGGAAGGCACAGTTGTCCATCCTCGGTGTCTCGGTACTCTTTAGTTTTCTTGCATTTATCATACTTCTGATGACATGCTGAACTTGATCATTTCACTGCATTCATTGACTGTATGTGTAGAGCACACTAACACACACCATATTCATGTACTATATCTGCATACATCCACTCTATGTAGCTTTCTTGTTTGTGCATCTGATATACATATTTTGGCTGATGTATTCGAATTGCACTCTTTCATTTCAGATGCCTCCGCTATATACTGAGCTACAGGCCGGGCCATCTAGGCCTTCCCGGGGAGTTGGGAGAAGGGGTTCGACTCGCAGTCGAGGCAGACGCAAAGCACCTGTTATGGAGGAGGAGTCTAGCGAGGATGAGGAGCCTGCACATCCCCAGTCAGAGACATCCGCTGATAGAGAGGGTGGCTTTGGTTCCGGTTCCGGTTCCGGTTCCGGTTCCGGTTCCGGTTCCGGTTCCGGTTCCGGTAGTGGAGATGAGGCCGAGGAGGGTTCCGAGGATGACAGCCCTGATTCAGATGACGATGATGGTGCAGAGGCTATTCTGTAGAAGAGAACAAAGAGGGCCTCTTACTCCTGTGCTTGATAGCATTGATGCAGCTGTTTCCTGCTTTATTTGACTTTTTTACTAGTAGTTGTAGCACATTGTACGTTATTAGGCAGTTTTATTTTCTATAAAACTTGTACCCTTGTTGTAAAATGTTGTAACAAAGGAAGCATAATGGAATGAAACAACTTTTTGAAAAAGTGTTGTATTTTATTTTCTCAGCATTGTATCGCATCATTTCGCACGAAAATGAGATTGAATGGAATTGTGCACTGATAATTGCCAAGTCAGGTAACGAACTGACACAACAAACTAAACAATCGACTTACTAAGAAAGGACACATACTTAGCAAGTTTACAACTCGATAAACAGGACACAACAATGTTGATTAAACAAAGAGTAACAACTCAATATAGAAAACTCAACGGCTCGACAAAACTTAACAACTTGATAAACTTAACAACTCGACAAACGAAACAACAACTCGATAAGCAAAAAAATAACTTGATAAGCAAGAATTAATAACAACTCGATAAACAAAATGCATTTCGGACGTTCTGGGTCACGGAACGCATCTGAAATAGAGAAAAAAACGCACTTTCAACACTCCCAATGCATGGAAATGCCAGGAACTCTCTTCTAGAGGCTAGGACAAGACCAAAGCCACACTTCTCTCCATGGCCGACCACCTAAGGGAGCTGGCTAACCAGCTTTTTTTCAATGAAGACCAAAGGGGTGGTCGGCCTACCAGAAAAGGTGGTCGGCCGACCACTTGGCTTGGCAACCACTAGTTTGTTGACACGTGTCCCTCGAACAGTGCCTTATCCTCTATAAAAGTCCTAGCTTCGTGGTTCTTTCATTTCATCTTAGTTTTGCATCAAAATGGAAGCATTTCTCATCCAAAATCTCAAAGCTTGGATTGCTTCTCTAGACGGCTCAGAAAAGTTGAACTTCCGGGGCTTCGGCTTGAATGCACTATTCACGCTGGGCCGTACTCCGCTGCATCTTCCTTTCCTCCATGCCGCGGCAAGGTTTTGGAATCCGGTAACACACGTCTTTTGCTTTGGCGGCCAAGAGATGTGTCCTACCTTTGAAGATTTCCAAGCTTTGATGGAATCCGAGCGCAATGAGGAAATCTTGCCTCAACTCCGATTTGGCCACGTCCAAGCCCTAGGACGAATGTGCGGCCTCACTTTGCATGATGCTCAATCATTGGTTCACGATGGGGAGCTGGACATCCCAAGCTTGGTTCGTTGGTTTTCTGATGCTGGCAGTGGCAACCGCGGCGACCATCATTGGCAGGGCTATCGGCGACACGCGCTTTGCCTATGCTTGCTATCTCACGTCCTGCTTGCCCCGGGCTCTAGTGGATTCAGTGTTCGGTTGATCTAGGTTGCCCAAGGTTTGAAGGAGGGCAAGAGCTGTATCGCCATGACGCTGGCTGAGACATTGATGGGTTTAGACGCTTTTCATTGCCGGGAGACGGCTAGGCTTGTGGGCAGCCCACTACTATTGCAGGTAATGTTTCCCACCCAATCTCACATATGTATTGCACACATCACTCGGCCCTCGGGCTCGGTTTTTCTCGTAAAACCTTTTTCTTTCTTTTCTCTCATCATACATCTCTCTATTCTTTATTCTCTCATTTTTCATCCCTCCCCAGGTGTGGTTGATGGACAAGTTACAGATTGTGGAGCCTTGCCCAGCATACTCAGCTTGCGGCTACTTTTTTCGACAGCGCCTGGTCGATGCCCTGGATGAGGGGTGGTGGTACAACTGGATGTGCAGTTTGTCTGCAAACCGCATTGCTTGGCGCTGCCCTTGGCTCAATCTGCCGGCAATGAGTTACAACATGACCCGTCAACCTGGGATTCAATTGATTAGCATGACACACTGTGTCTTCTACTTTCCGTTCCGGTTCCAAAGCCAGTTCGGGCATGATCAGACTTGCCCGCCAGAGGGGATAGAGTACCTTGCTGCATTCCCAGCCCGAGGCGTACAGCTTGACTGGTATGCCACAGCATGGAGGACTAGAGAACTCCTGGCCCCCGCTCCCACTTTCAGTTGCACTTTGTCTGATGAGTGCTTGGATTGGCTCAATGAAGAGGCACAGGAAGGGCCCACTTTGGCATCAGAGGCTTCGACTAGCTCTGGGAGGAGGCGCGGGAACACCTGACTTATCTATGCCCTAGATTTATTGCTTTATTAGTACTTTCAAGTTTTCTTTATGAATGTAATAAAAAGCAACCTCAAATTTGTATACAAGAGTAGGAGAACTCTGTATTGAAACCAATGAAATTGAAGGTTGTGGGTACTGAAAATTTTCCGCTTTGGTCTAAAAATGGTCTAAGTTATAAAAAGATTAGTTTTGAACAAAGTCAACTTTTATTAAAAATTTTCAAAAACCATTTTTGATATGGATCAGAATTGGACACACCTGAAATCTGTCACTGAAATGCACAACCTCGGATCCTGGCAACTGGAAAGTTGCCCCTAGTCTGAATAGTACCGCGGCACTGAACAGCAACGGAAAGTTGCCCCTAGTCTGAAAAGCACTGCACCGGAGATCATAACCGAACTCTTGAATGCTGAACAGACAAAGATGGCTGAGATGATCAAATGGACAAAGTTGATTGGGGAAAAGTTTATGGCTGAACTTCAGGATAAAGTTGCCTACGTATCCCAAAGATGGGAATCAAGCCTTACGTAGTTCAGGCTCGGGTTCACTCAAGTATTTTCAATCTCCTTTTACGCTCTAACTTTTGCCAAGGTCGCCCTTTGCGGGTTTTCAACCTTGCGAGCTCAATTTTTATAATTTCAAATTTTTTTGTGCTCTGACTTTTGCCTAGGTCGCCCTCTCGGGTTTTTGGCCTAGTGAGCCTCTCAGAGGTAATATTTCATCAACTTGTCCATGTTGATCGGTTGGGAGAACTCTAGGCCATCTAGGTCCATCAGAACCACAGCTCCACCTGACCAGATAGACTTAATGATGTAGGGACCAGTCCAATTAGGTCTGAACTTGCCCCTAGGGTCGTGGATGGGAGCTCGGTTGTCCTTGAGCACCAAATCTCCTTCTTTTAGATTCTTGGACTTAACCTTCTTGTTAAAAGCCCAGGCAATTCTGCGCTGATAACCTTGAACATGGTACAATGCTTTCAGTCTTCTTTCATCAAAGAGCATGAGTTCCTCAAATCTGCTCTGCTGCCAATCTGCTTCGGCTATCTGACACTCAGCCAGTACTCGCAAAGACGGAACTTCGATTTCAATAGGTAGAACGGCCTCCATCCCATAAACCAATGAATATGGAGTCACCCCAGTAGAAGTTTTAATTGAAGTTCGGTAGCCCCACAGAGCAAACGACAGCTTATCTGGCCAATCCTGGTAGGTTTCCACCATCTTCTGCAGTATGTGCTTGATGTTCTTGTTGGCGGCCTCAACCGCTCCATTGGTTTGCAGCCGGTATGTGGATGACTTATGAAAAGCCACGTCGTATTTCTCCAACAAGTCAATCACTTCCTTTTTGAAGTGGGAACCATTATCTGAAATGACCTCGTTCGGGACCCCATAACGACAGATGATGTTGTTTCTGATAAACTTTGCAACAGGCAACGCCTTCAACACCGCATAAGATTGGGCCTCAACCCACTTCGTGAAATAATCTATCGCGACTAGGATGAACTCATGCCCATTCGACCCCTTTGGGGTAACAGCCCCGATCACATCGATTCCCCAAACTGAAAATGGCCATGGCGAAGTCGTATTGTACAGTTTCGACGGCAAAATGTTCATGCGGTTTGCATGGATCTGACACTTGTGGCATCACCGAACAAAACTGATACAATCCTCCTCCATGGTGGACCAGTAATAACCTTGTCTGAGGATCTTTCACGCTAGCATTACCCCGTTCATATGTGCACCGCATTCCCTTCCATGGATGGCCTCCATCAGGCACTTCAATTCTTCAACTTCAACGCACAGTTTATGCATTCCCAGATGACCTCTCTTATACAATTTACCTTCGCAGATAATGAAATGAACGGCCATTCTTCTGATTGCCCTTTTATCCTTGGCATTTACCCCTGGTGGATATGCTTCCTTCTCCAAGAAATTCCAAATATCGTAATACCAGGGGTTCTCATCCTAAACCTCATCTATAGCAGCAATTGACTTGTAAGCCGGCACAAATTTCTGGTCGATAATGGCTGGACGCATCCGGACTCCAAACGGGATGTCTATCATGGAAGATAGAGTTGCTAGTGAATCTGCGAACCTGTTGTTTTCTCTTAGTAGATGAGTGAAGTTTAGCTTCTCAAACCGAGGAATCAGCAGGTCCAAGGTTTGGTGATACATTATCATCTTTTCTTCTTTGACTTTCCAGTCTCTTTTTGCTTGAGACACAACAAGGTTCGAGTCCCCGATAACGTCCAACCGTTTTGCCCCTAGTTCCAGGGCTGCTTCTAGACCGGCAATGCATGCCTCATATTTTGCTTCGTTGTTTGAGACTTTGAATCGGAGTTTGAATGCTAGAGGGATACGAGAATTGTCGGGTGCTATCAATAACACCCCTATCCCATACCCGTACCGATTTGACGCTTCTACAAAGTACATCGTCCAAGTTGCGTCTTCGATATGCAAAATGGCCTCATTTGGGAATAAGTACTCAATTGCTTCATCTCCTTCCACTGGATGATCGGCTAAGAATTCTGCTACTGCTCTTCCCTTGACTGACTTGCGCGTCACATATTTCATATCGAATTCGGAAAGCAACAGCAACCAACGAGCTAGCCTACCCGTAAGTGCCAGTTTCTTGAAGTGATATTTGATGGGATCTAGATGTGAAACCAACATTACGGAGTGAGCTAACAGGAAGTGCCGCAGCTTTCTGGTAGCCCATACCAAAGCTAAGCAAGCCTTTTCCAGTGGTGTGTAGCGAGTCTCATACTCTAGCATCTTCTTGCTCAGACAGTAGATGGCTCTCTCTACTTTGTCCTCTGATTCTTGCGTGAGCATGCAGCCCATTGTGGTCTCAGTCACTGACAGATAGAAAATCAACGGCTTTCCCGGCTTAGGCAGTGACAGCTAAGGTGGGTTCTGTAAGTATTCCTTGATCTGTTAAAAAGTAGCTTGGCATCAGCCGTCCCATTGGAACTTCTTTCCTTTCTTCAAGAGGCCAAAAAGTGGTTCACAAGTCAAGGTTAATTTTGAGATAAACCGTCTTATGAATTGCATTTTACCCAGAAAGCCTCGCACCTCCTTTTCAGTCCTTGGAGGTGGCATTTCTAGGATGGCCTTGATTTTGGAAGGGTTGACTTCGATACCTCTCTGTGTAATAGCATTTTCCTTGCTGTAACACCAAACGTACACTTCTGAGGATTCAGCCGCAACCGGAATTCTCTGATCCTTTGAAAGAACTCTTGCAAGGCGGTGTAGTGGCTCTCTCTTTCTTTGGACTTGACAATCATGTCGTCCATATACACCTCAACCTCTTTGTGGATCATGTCATGCAATATCGTGGTCACGGCCCGTTGATATGTAGCTCCAGCGTTCTTCAGCCCAAATGGCATTACCCTGTAGCAATAAGTCCCCCACGGGGTGGTGAATGCAGTCTTTTCTCGGTCTTTAGGTGCCATCACTATCTAGTTGTAGCCCGAAAAGCCATCCATGAACGAAAGCAAAGCATGCCCCGCTGTGATGTCCACTGACTCATCGATATGCGGCAAGGGGAAGTCGTCCTTCGGACTAGCTCTATTCAAGTCCCTAAAATCCACGCATACCCGGATCCTACCATCCTTCTTCGGTACCGGAATGATGTTGGCCAACCAAGTTAGGTATTCGGATACCAGTAGGAAACCTGCGTCAATTTGCTTGGTGACCTCTTCCTTAATCTTGAGAGCCCAGTCCGGGCGAATCCTTATGAGTTTTTGTTTAATGGGTCGGGCCTCGGGGACAAGAGGGATCTGATGCTGTTCAATCTCAGGATCGATTCCAGGCATGTCTTCGTAGGACCACGCGAAAACATCTTTGAAATCTTTTAATAAAGCGACTAAGCACTCGCGTTCCTCCGAAGATAACGTGGACCCGATCTGGACCAGCCGCGGGTCCTCCTCAGTACCAATGTTCACAGTAGTGATTTCATCCATTAAGGGTTTAACAAATCTTTCCTGCTCTTGTTCAATTAAGCGTTGCAAAACTAGAGGAATTTCTTCCTCGTCATTTTCATTAAAATTTTGAAAGTCTGAGTTAATGCAATAAATCAAGGGCATAGAAAAGTACTCAGAAACCACATCCACATCATTCTCATTAAGCACATCCAAATCGTCCGATTCTTCGGTTACAACAGAATCAAAAGAGAAAAAAAAAGATGACCTAGACAGGACTGTGGTATTCGGGTTAGTACCCCCTGGAATACCGGACTCAGACTCAGCCGAGCTGGAACCTGATTCTGACTCAACAGACTCGGTGAAATCAGATTCCGGCTCACTACCTGATCCGGTGCTGCTTGACAAAAATCCCTTTTCATACTGCCAAGTGAGAGAGGTGCATCCAAAATGTTTGCTGGTAGGCCTGCAACCGTTTCATTCCCGATCACGCATACTGAGAAGTTATCCCCCAAGCACTTCTGTTCGATCAGAGGATCTGAAAGCAGACACGCCAGCGCTACGCCCATTTCACTTTCAGCGTCCTCAGACTCCACTTTCTTGCTCTGCTTAGCCTCAGCTAATGGGTCTGTCTGCTCTTCGACAACGTCATCCCCGGATAACTGCAGGTCAAAGAAGATCTCAAAGCCGGGTACATGCTTCCTCTCCGCGTTCAACCATGGTTCCGGGAAGCCGCAAAATGGAAAGTCCTCCCCCTCCCGGACAAAGTGTTCATTTAGGATACCCTGAATAGGTCGGTGCATTAACTCATATGGCTTCCTGGCCTTCTTTGCTCTGGCTCTCCCAGCCATCTCCTTACCTTTTCTCACCCAATCCTCTTTGGTGGGCAGATAACCCAAACCAAAAGTATGCGGGTTGTGTGGCACCTCGGCCAACGCTGCAACGCCCTTCCGGCCGCTCTTTTCCAATCCCATCCCAGGGATGTATTGAAGCTTGTTCATGAGGTATACTGATTGAGCACTGACATACACCCCCTCATTAACAGCCAAAATGTTCTGCACGACCAGGGCCTCAGCTAGAGTGAAACCGGACAAGAATACATCCTCCATATCGTGCTTAATTTCTAGGACTGGTGTAGACACCTCTGGTGGTGCATGGATCGATGAATTTCCAAAAATAATGGCTACTCCCTTCCCATGGGGGTATTTCACCATCTGATGCAAGGTGGATGAAACTACCTTCACCTGGTGCAGCCACGACCGCCCCAAGAGTAGATTGAAGGTCACAGGAACTTCTAAGACGTGAAAGTCTACCTCATGCTGTCCCGGTCCAACCTTGGTCTGAATTTTCACCGTCCCCATTACTTCCCGGCTTGTGTTATCATATGCCCAAATCACCTGGGCTGTCAGCACAAAGTCTGCAGTCTTTAAACCGATGGCATATGCAGTTCTTACCGGGCACACATTGATGGCGGACCCTGTATCGACAAGCACCACGGGTATCCATTTGTTTCTACACTCCATAGAGATGTGGAGTGGCTTGTTATGGTTCGCACCCTCAGGTGGCAATTCTTTGTCGGAGAAAGTCAACATCAGGGTAGCTTCTCCCGGAAAAACTAAGCCCACCAGCTGTTCGGGCGTGGTGTCTATTGAGAGCTTGGCCTTGTCCATGGCTGATAAGACAACTTGTCGATGCACTCGCGATGCCATAAGCAGTCCCCATGTGGAGATGTCTGCTTGTATCTTTTTCAACTGCTTCAGTACGGCCTCTTCTTCGAGTTGCTTCTCTTTCTGTTTCTTCGCCTCCTTATCTTTCCCAGACACCTCTGGCTGATCTAGATGTGGGGGCTTGAAATACCGCCCACTTCTAGTCATATGATCGACTTCGTCGATGTACCAGGTATCGTCTGGATGGTTGCTCCCCCAATCCTCATCCGTGTGGGCAAGACATAGATCATCGTCCTCCCACCACATTCCATTGGCAGCCAACAGACACCTGTCCGGCTCCAGTACAATTATACCCACAGCACTTTCTGTCCACATGCTCGCAGCATTCTCTGTACCCGTGCACATGGCATTTTCAGTCCCCAAGGGGGCCTTGGCCTTTCTAATTCTCTCAAACTCCTCGGTTTCTTTTTGCTCCAACTACGTCAGTACAGCTGGCTGTTCTATAATTTCTGTATTCCAAATGCCCAGATCCTAAGCGAAATTCTTAGCACCGGCGCTCTCCGGCGATGCATTCTGATTTTCGGCCCTTCTGGCCACAACTGATGTCTTTGCCCCTGCTGGGCCCCATTCCAACTGAGTTTCATCGACAACCTCTGGTAGGTCATCAAGCCACCCGGTGACCTCTACGAACTCCTCAAAATCAGACCAGTTGACTGCCATGCCCTCTGGATCTTGTTCATTGAAAAATTGAAGGTTAGCAAAGTCTCCTTCCACAGTTGCCATGTCATCTATCCTCTGACCAGATTCATCCCCATGTGTCACACAAAGCTCTGTGCCTGCCAACAATTCCACATTTGGCCCAGCTTGGCCTACTGATAGAATGTAGTCACTCGGATTGTATACCTCCTCAGTAAAACTCCCAGATTCCTCTGATTCTAACTCAACAATCCCATTCTGCCCTGAAATCTCCCATATTCTGTCTTCGACAGTCACCGCCATTGGTCCAGGTTAGGTTCTGGAGATGTCCAACATGCACAAGTCAGTGCAGTCAAGAAGGAGCACCTCTGGCTTGGGTAGGTGGGACGGGGTGATATATATGCTAAGATCATAAGATACGACCCTAGTCTAGATAAAGTTGATACGTTTAGGGGGTGGAGCTTGGTTGTGCGGTGGGAGAGGGTTTGTTGTGACATTGGGTTTTTCGGGAGACACAATCACCAGCTTGTCAACGAGATCCTGGATCTCGTGACGCAGTCTAAAACATTGGTCAATGTCGTGACCATGTTGTTGGTGATACGCGCAGTATTTTGCTGGGTTATGAGAGGGAGGGAGTGGATTTGGCAATGGCCTCAGCTCCAGGGGCTTTAAGTGCCCTTTCCTAATTAATACCCCCAGAGCCTTGGACAGGGGCATGTATAATGGGGTGAAGGTCCTTTGGCCTCGAGGTTGGTATTTGGTGGTTTGTGTGTTGCTTCCGGACGCGCCAGAGAAAGATGTAGCTGCCATGGGTCTTGGAGGGGAATGGTGGTAACCATGCTTACTTCTGAAGCTCTAGCATTTGCGGCATTGCTGGTGCCTGTATTGTTGTTGCGGTTGAAGGTTCTTTTGGGCTGCTCTCTGTCATTATCAATCAAGCCCTGTTTCAAGGCATCCTCAATTTGTACTCTCATCTCATGCAGATCTGAAAAGGTAAGGAAGGGGAGCACGATCATTTTCTGCATCAGCTTAGGCTGGAGATTACGCACAATCATCCGGATTTGATCTTTATCGGTAGGCCTTAGGGTCATCATTGAGGCCTTAGGGTCATCATTGAGGCCTTCGCCCTCCACCTGGCTACGAACTCTGAAAAGCCCTCCTTAGGCTCCTGCCTTGTTGTCTCAAGATCACGGGTTGTGATCTTGATTTGTGTGTTATAGGAGTACTGTGCAATGAAAGCCTCGGCCATCTCATCCTAGTTTCACTTAACGTCGTCTTCTAATTTTGCGTACCAGATAGCGGTCACACCTGACAGGGTTCAGCCGAATAATGAAAGCTTCTGCAGTCTGGTGAGGCCCATTGGCCGTAGTATATCGGAGAACAAACGAAGATGGACCATGGGATCTCCAGATCCGTCAAAGCGGTCAATTTGTGGCATTTTGAACCTATCTGGCAGCGTCACAGCCACGTCGGTGCACCCGTCCTCAATGTCCGGGATAGACTTCACCCCTTGGGATTTCTTGAACAACTTCT
>NW_021025741.1:607987-635215 GCF_004153795.1 Camellia sinensis | reverse complement strand
CCAAACACCAGAACAACCCTTCTTCTTCAAGCTTCAATTCCACACTTTCCCTCTGCATACGAACTCTCTCAGTCACTCTCTTCTTCTCTCTCTCTAAAATCCATTGCTGAGAGAGAGAGAGAAACCCAGAAAAAATGCGTTCCTCCTCCTCTTCCTCCACTCCAGTTCCATCTCACAGCCTCCGCCGCCGCCGCCAAACCATGGTCGCTTTCCGGCCTTAACCTCACCGCCTCAAAGTGATGATATACTTCTACACCATCTCATGGCTTCTGTGAAAAAAAAGCCCCAACAGGGAAGAATCATAAACTCCTGCATGCCAATTGTTGCCAGCATGTGAACCCCATTGAGACATTGAATGCAGCTGTTGGGTTTGCAGACAAGTACAGAGGTCTTACCAGGTTCATGCCTTTCTATTAGCTCTTACTCTGGCTATCAGGATGAGCTGTTATGGGCTGCCGGCATTGCTAATACAAGGCAAGTGAGAAAGCAGCTCTTGAACTAGTCGCGAGCAACCAAGGTGGAGTCAGGCAGTCTGTCGGAGTTCAGTTGGTAACAAATGGGCAGGAGCTCCGCTATGCCTCCGACCTCCAATCTTCATCACATCCGGACGAACAAGGACAACACAACCCTCCAATTTCAAACCCTTGTCTTTATCCCTCTCCACCTCTAAATGCCCATGGCAGACATTCTACGAAGTCCAAACACCTGGTGAACCACCGCTTGTTAAGGTTGGAGACAAAGTACAGAAGGGACAGGTTCTCTGCATCATGAGGCCATGAATTGATGAATGAACCCACTTTCAACTCCAACATTCTTTTTTTAATCACCCACTATCTCTCTCTTCTGGTTCCTTTCTCTCTCTCTACTCAAGATCACCAACTTTGTCCACTTCCAACCCCTTCCTTCACCTTTGCACTCCATCACCATATCTTACCGATTCAGGACAAAGCATATATATCTTTTATTATTTATAATATATTACCCACACTATATCCTCACTCACCATATATTATGATTCATCAATATATCTATATAATAATTTTTTCACAAACCTTTATTTTATTTTATTTTTATGTTTATTTTAATTTTTATTTTCATCTTTCTTTTTCATCAATATTTCAATATTCTACAACTCAGTTGGTGATATCATCCTTTTTCCATTCTCTTTTTTATTTTATTTATTTTTATTCCCATACCAAAAACATACCAAACAATTACAAATTTGCACAACACCCATATTTTATCATCTCCGGGATCAACCCCGATCACAATTTTACACAAAAAAAAAAAACAACCAAAACCAAACCAAACCAACACAACCACCTCCACAGGCGGATTTTTTTCTTCTCTACTCTGCCGCCGGTCTCTTCTCTTGCCTCGTCTGGCGGCCCTTGACGTGTTGCCTCCGTGTTTTTCCACTCCACTGGCACGATCACTACTCCGCTGCCCTCCACTCAGCATATGGCGGACCTCAAAATCGGAACATAACGGTGGCCTTCTGCTTCAGCTCCTTATTTCCCCTTTAGCACACTTATCTCGCTCGCGATCCTTATACATGCGCGGACAGAGCCAGATTGGCGTTTAACTGGCTGCACCTCATTGTCCTACTCTGCAGCCGGTGCTACAGGTTTGTGACCGCCGTCCATGGTCTCCACCACATGACTTCAAAGGTATACTGATTGGCTCAATATCAGTTTGCACCGCCATTTTTTGCTCCACCGACCGCATCGGAAAGTCAACGGAAGCAAAACCAGAGCGCTTGTTGGGTCACTGGCCACCGCACCAGTGATCTCTCTTGTTGACTCGTTGAGGCGGGAAGTAGAAGTGAGCCAGACCACGGGACGAAGAGGTGCTAATTCTTGGAGCTGAACGGGAAGACGCAGGCCATATTTGTGGGTTGCTGAGTGTTTCAGCGAAGCAGCCGATTTCCGACTGGTACTTCAAGAGAAAAAGGAACCCTGGGCAACAGAGTTACAACAAGTATGCATCTCTCAGCACACAAAGAGTTTTTCAGAGTTTTTAGCAGTTTTTTGTCTCTGCCCTCAGCCTCAGCCTTCCGTCTGTTAAATAGCCAAGGCAGACACGCGCATACAGCGTCGCTCGGCGCTCGCACGACAAACATAGGCGCGCTTTTATGGCACGTCGTTTTTATGGATTGGGCACGCCTTTTGATGGCAAACGTCGTTTGAAAGAATTGGGCACACCTTTGAGGGTGCACATTTTTAGGGGTCCGCAAGACTCTGCTAAACTGCCCGACATGATCCGGTAGCTCCTTCATGGCCGACAAACTCCTGTAAACGTCCCGACATTGATTCCGTTAGCTCCTTCATGGGTCCTGAACCAAGGAACTCTTAAACGTCCCGACATTGAATGTCCGGTTAAGTTTCTACAAGGGTCCAGCAAGACTCCGTAAAACTTCACAACAACTGTCACAACTGTTCTGCTACAGACGTCGACATGACCCCATAAACGGTCTTCTACATCGGTCGCCCAAACCATACAGTCTTCTACACGGTCTGACACGCCATCACAGTGTCTCCATACCCTTTATGTTTATGTATTTTCTTGTTTTGTTACTGACCTCCAAACTCAAGTGTGGTTTAGTTCTACCCCTTGAGTTTGGCGGGGGCCGTAAACACCTATCACCTACTTCACCCAACTTCACCTAACTCCACTACCACCTACTCCACCAACTTCACCGACTCGCACTTCACCACTCAACACCTCACTACCTATTTCTCTTCTATATATAGGAATGTAACACATATAACATACATCAATCAATAATACAATCATTCTCTTTATGACATTAAATTGTCTACAGAACACATCAAAAAACAAACAAACCAAATTCTTGTCTTGCTCACTTTTTTTCCAAGTTTTAATTACTCATTTTAACTTACCAACCATTCTTTAATCCAATTAGTCCAAATGTGATTAAAGTCCTCTAATGGAAAGGAAGGCTCAAAAGAACAAAGTGCGTTTAAAGGTATGAAAGAAGTCTTATACCATTGGGTAATGAACCCCTAAGGGATTAAACATATAGTATGAAACCTCAATTCCAACTTAGCAAAAAATGTGAATCCACGTTTCAAAGCAAAATGAAAAGCCAAGAAATGAGGAAGATTGGCATAGAAATTTAGTTTTGAAATGAAGTATGAAAAACCCTAAAAACATGCAATCAACTCCAAACAAGTGATGTCTAAAACCTAGAACACCATACTTGTGAGACCTTTAACACGACAACCATAACAAAACAAAACTTAACTAACCCAAACAAACCCAAAATAGAGTTTAAAGCAGTCTAAAACAAGGCAAAAACAAGCTGGAATATAGCTACAAAAATTAGAAATCATGCAACATATAGAATAACTGGGCAACAAACAAACTACAAGGAGGGAGGCTAACCCCTCCAATTTGGACTTCAAAACATGTTTTTTGCCACTGAAAATATCTAAAATTCAGTGGTTAAAAGCCCAAAAAGGTGGTTTGAAAGTGGAAAACAAAGTGGCAAAAGTCTTACAAGCAAGGAATAAAGAAATGTGAGACACCCCCCTAACCGTTAATGCTAAAAACATCAATTTTAGCCCATTAAAACAGAGATTTTATAGCTAAAAAATGGCCCAAAAAACAGTAGAAAAAGATAGAAACAAGTTTACTAACCCGTAAAGACAAGTGTTAACCTCTTGAGCAAGTCACAGCTTAGCACAAAATACAAGTAAAACCTGCACCTTCAAGAGCTCCAAAAAAACCTTAAGGACCTCATCGTCAAAGGTGATCAAACCTTTAGTTAAGGATGTGTATGCAAAAAGTGATAAACTAGGCAGGGTGCACAAAATTACAAGAGAGAGAGAGAAATCTTAGAGAAAGAAAGAAAGAGAGAAAATTTGAGTTTTAAAATCTCTATACCTCAAAACAGAGAGAGGGGGTCTTTATATATAGAAACATGAAATCTATACAAGAAATCCAGCCTTCCACGTGTAGATCAGATTGCAAGCATCATGCAAACAGCAGCACAATGCTGGCATAAAATTATCTATAGAAACACTGGTGGCGATGGCCGGCCAAGGCATATTGTATGGCCAGCAGGCACATCATGGTCGACAGAAAAGCAAGTTATGGCCGACGCCTTTCAAGAGTGGCTGCAGGTCACCAGAGATTGCAGGATAGAAATACCAGGCTATTGCGTCTAAAAAATGAGAACCAAAAATAGGTACGGGGTTTGAAAGGCGTTCAAATTTGTGGCGTTCGGCCCTGAGGACTTCGAGCGCTCGCACGGCAAAAGACTTCGTCATCTTTGATGACCTTTACTTTGAGGATACTATTTCTCTAAGTTCGTTGAAGGGCTCCAGAAATAGGATTGTTCTGTTTTTGTTTAGTGGGTTTGAGTGTTTTGTTTTGGAGGCTTACTATCTGTTGGGTGAGTCGAGCGTCATTTGCTCGCCCCTTTTTCTCTCTGCATAGCGCTTTTTGCGTGAGTGCATGCTTCTTAATTTTGCTTTGGTCTTCTTCTTAGTTTTTTTTTGGGTTTTTTCTATGTGTAGTGTTTGGCCTGCTTTTATGTTCTTGGCTTTTGTGCTTTAGCCGCCTTGATTTCAGGCTGTGGGTGTTTTGGTTTGGGGGGTTTGTTTGGCCTTCTTGCCCTGTGTCTTGTTGTGATCCTCTGACCATCAAGGTCTATCTCTTTATCTCCTGTTCTGCTCGTTGTGCGTGCTCTTTACCTTGGCTCTATGCTTCTTCTTGTGATAGCTTTTGCGTGTTCTGTCATTGAAGAGGTTTTGGTACTAGCTGAGGTCTCTGTGTGTGTGTGATTCTAATTTAGGTATTTTAGTAGAGAGTATGTTTTGGGCGGCTTCTCTTTGGTGCTTTTTTGTTCTTTGATATCTCGCTTTCTTTCTAGAGTCTTGTTTCTCGATAGCTTTGATATGAAGAGTGCGCTGGGTGCTATTTGAGATGTTTCTCTAAAGAGAAGTATGTTGTGCAACGTTTTATTCTAGAATGATATTTTGTGTGTCGTAAATATAGTAAGATCTGAATATGCAAAAACATTATTGGGAAAATTATCACAATGTGTAAAAATTTTCTTTTGGCTTACCAAGAATAAATCTCATTTCTGATGAGTAGTATAAAGTTCTTTCATACTGTTATTTTTAGTCTCGAGTGCTATTGGTTTCGATCTTTTATGTTCATTTGCTGTGAAGCAAGACTAACGTAGTAACAGGGTTCTTTGAGCTAACGCGCCGTATTTTTCCTTCGATATATTTTATGCAATGCGTCTTGGTCGCTGTTCTTGCGGGTTTCTGTTTAGGTAGGTTCGTATCTTTTCTCGCGATCGGAATGATTTAGCTCAGAGGCCCACCAAGTTTCTTGCTAGATAAATCCAGCTTGGCCGTTTCTCGCCTTTCAGACCTTGGCCTGTGTGTGGTTGCTTGGGCGGAGTGGGTTTAGGTTTCGGTGTGTTTTGTTGTATCAGCCGTCGGGTGTTCTGGCCTGTTTTTTTGTGTTGTTTGTGGTGTGTCTTTTTTTTTTTTTTGGAGGATGAGTGTGGTTGTGTGTCGACCAGTTTGGAGTATGGGGACGGAGTCCTCAAGATCTTTGAAAGTCAGAGGAATTTGGTGATTGGTGGCCCTTGGTCCTGCCTTTTTCACTTGCTGGTTGGATGAAGAGAGAGAATGACTTGTACGTGATGAGTCCCATGCCAAGGTGGATCGGGCGGTGGTGTGTGGGAGGTAAGGTTGGTCCTCGTGGTCAACAATCTTAGTGTCGGTAGGTCTCTCATTCTCTGTTGACAGATATGGCGGTGTACAATGCTCTGAATGCCAAAATTATGGTTGAGAGAGAGAAGGAAAGGGTGGGTTGGGTTTTAATTTGGTGGGGGCTGTTGGGGGTGGCGCGAGTGAGTGGTAGTGGCAGTAAATTTGGTAATTGGGAGTGATAAAAGAGAAGAGAGAGATTTTTGGGAATTTTTGTTATTGTGAAGAGAGATCTGTTGTTTACGAGGGGCTTTCAGAACCTCGATGCAATTTCTCGACTACAGGTGTGCTATCGGCTGGAGCGTTTGGAAATTGTGATGACCGGACTGTTTGGGGTTTTTGTGAGGATGGAATAGATTGGGGGAGCAGAAATGTGATGTGATGGGTTTAGGTTCTTGGTTCTGCTGAGATCTGATTGGAGAGCCTGGATCATTGGAGCTCTGGTGAGAGAGGGTAGCTTTTGGGTATAGTTTGTAGGTGGATGTGGGGGGTGAGTCTGGTTCTTCTCTGGGTTTTTCGGTCTTGTAGGTTAGAACGGTGTCTGTGCAAAGGATGTAAACGGTACAGTCTTTTGTGTAGGGCGCACATATTCAGGAGAATTAGAGCCTTGATCCATTGTTTAATTGGACAAGTCCAAAAGGTCAACATCCAATCGGTCGACATTTGAGTGCTGTGGGGGGTTGTGGCGACGATTGACGGAAAGGATTTTGCAACTGAGGAAAGAGCTACAACAAACAAGAAACAAGTACAATCAAAACAGTTAAACAACCAATAAAGAACAAGTGTTAGGGAAAAATGGAGTTTTGCGGGATGGCTAAGTCTTTAGCCCTCCATCCTCGCTAATAAACTCCTCGCGCACAAGAATAGAGATTGAAGATCATCATCCGAGCGCGAATTCCCAATGCCCAGACAAATGAGTAGTCATCTCCAACACCTGTGTTGGAGGTCTGGCATTATCACTTATGAGTTATACTTGGTCGACCGAGTTTGATAGAAAGAGTGGAACAAACTTGGTGGGTGTGTAGAGGTCCGGCAGGCGGCCAAGGCGAGCTACCGCCCGCCGGTGAAGCAGGATTACTAGCTTCTTAACCTTGCTCTGATACGATGTAGAAATTTAATGTATAAAGAGAAATGATTGTATTATTGATTGATGTATGTTATATGTTTACAATTCCTATATATAGAAGAGAAGAATAGGTAGTAGGTGGAGTAGGTGAAGTGGGTGAAGTAGGTGATAGGTTTTAACATGTTCAATCGGACGTTAATTGAACACATGGAACTTGGACCATTTCATACTTGTTAGTGATAAAATGATCCAAGTCTCCAAGGTCAACTTCTTCCCCTGATCCTTCATGAAAGGGAGGAGGTTTGTGTCTCATTTTGCATTTATTGAATTTGCACTTCTTGAATCACAAGCCATCATGCAATGAAATTGCTTGGATTGGTGGTTTGTAGCTTAAGTTCATAACTCCTTGGATTTGTTTATGAAAATGAGGGGTGAATTGTGCAAATAATCTGTGAGAATACCCTCTTTTTGCTCTATTTGTCTTCTGTTGCAGCATGATGATCCGGTGCTTCAGTGGCCGACAGGCCACCATTGATGGCCGGCAAGCCACCATCCATGGCCAGCAGGTGGCCGACAGTCTCTACCAGTGGCTGGCTGGCCACTAATGCAAACTTCAGCAGAATGTTGGTAAGGTGGAGCAAAATGGTTTTGAAAATGTTCAACTCTGCAAACAGAGGCTTTCGAGAGCAAAACAGTGGTCTTTTCGAGTGGTATCCGAACATGTGCATCTTCCATTTTCCGAGACGGAGTAGTGGCAGCGTAGTTAGACTTTAATTACTTAGTTTGCTCACATTGTGTGGTAACTTAATTAGTTAGTTTACTAGTTAGTTCATTTGTGTTGTAATAATTAGTTAATTAGCTTAGCTATTTATTTCATTTGGTTTGTAATAATTAGCTTAATTAGCTAAGCCCTAATTAGTTGCTTAGTTAGTTTTGCTTTATTCATTCGGACTCTCCTTCATGAGAGCAAAATGTAATAATGTGTATGTCTTCCAATCTCACGTCTTTCTCCCTTTTATATAATCGCTTTTGATGGTTAGATTAAGGATATGTTTCAATTAGCATACCTTATACTTGCATCCATTCATCTCGTACTGCATGCACCGAGGCTCGATGCATTATTCAAAACTGCATTGTCATTTCAATACCTTTTTTTGAATACGTGTTTAAACTGCATGTTATCGAATTGCTTCATATGCCATGCTTAGTAGCTGAGCCTATTAATTGCATATTGTGTGTGTTGCATTAGACATTTGGCATAGTTTGGAATCGTGCATATTTTTCAAACTCATATCTTCTTAGCTTGGAGTACTAGGTGAGTTTTATGCTTTAGCATACTTGCATGAGTGTGAGTGATTTCCATGTCTAACATGCTTGCCATGAGGCTAAATGCTTACTTGTTTAACTGCTTGAATGCTTGTGGATGAAGGCTTGTTGTTTGAATTGGAACAATTCAATAAATGTACGTTTTAAGCCCATTTTGTTGAGTGGCAAATCAGTTTTAAGTCCACTTTGTTGAGTGGCAAATTCGCAAACTTTAAACTCACTTGAGGTTTCAAACCCCTTTTCACAAAACAAACATGAAATTGAATTGTTCCAATTCGAGCAAACTAATATATACTTGCTTGTGCGCACCACATAGTAAAGCTAGTCTGATAACCGAAACAAGAACACATAATGTTAATAAAAAATCATAGCATGATTAGTAGTGGCCGATCTTTGATTGGGCGAGCAGGGGTGCTCAATTTGTGACCTTCTCCTCTCGTATCTAAGTTTCTGAGCCGAGGCAACTTTGGTGATGACGGACATGTGGCATTTGGCATGAGTCATGGGTTTCCAAAATTTTCCCAAAATAAAAAATATTTAGGTGGTGACTCTGTATCTAGCAAAGTAGTCCATTTTTGAAAATTTGATTCAAAATCAATTTTCCAAAAGATTTGCCGGATTTGGACTTTGGTGTTTATCAATTTCACATTGCACTTGTGAGATTAGATTCAGAACCGCGGAGGTTCGAACTGTAGGGCTTTCTTTTCGAGTTTCCGGAAGGGGGCGCGAAAAGCCGAGCTACAGTTTCTGGCGACTCTACTGGGGATTTAGAGAACTTAACTTGAACTCATGATATGACATTTTATCTACACTTATGTGTTTCTTTGCATTTGCATTTGCATTGGTACGCCTAAGTCACTGTGTTTGCCATTTGCTATTCCTGAATAGTTTGCCGGAGGCTTGCTTGGAAAAGCTTGCCAAAAGGCTAATCGGTTGCGGGCTCTGCCACGATGGGAACACAACCCTTGGAACTGGACTACCGCTGTACCATTTGATTCTCATTTCACTTCTCGGTGTTAGGTGTGAGAGGTATATTAGGTAGTCTTGCTGAGGTACCATTTTTGACCAATTGGCCTAGTTGCATATCGAAAGCCATAGAGACTGTTCCAAACTAGGAAAAGTTGCTTACCCGAATGTAGAATTGTGTGAAAAACTTTGCGTGAATAGTTAACCCTAGTTCCTAATGAAACTAGGACATGGTAACCCTATCCCATCATAGGGGTGTTTTGGCTATCACTTAACTGGCATGTGCTTGTAGAGTGAAACTCTACAGGAATGTATGTATCAGTTGCAAGTTTAGGTATCAGTTTTGGGGCAAAAATCAATGTTGAGTGTAGTTTTACAGCTTATGATTGCAACTGTGTGTTGTTAGTATCTGAGCCGAGGTGCTGTGTGATTTTTAATTTTTGCTTTCTTTTACTTTATTTCTTTTTGCAAGGTAGTTTTTCACAATTGCTTCGGATGATTATGTTACCCCCCAAGCACTCTAGACTCATGTAAGGAGACTTTATAGATCCGGGGATCTTGTTAGGGGACAATCAGTGTTTGCTTCACTCTCACCAGTTACTAGACGGAGGAAGGTTAGGCATAATTCACCAGTTTAGCAATCACCTGCATCTAGTCAGGACCAATCTTCTACATCCATTACATCCAGGCTAGCCAGAGATTACTCGCCTGTTCAAATGACTAAGTACCCTGCAACTAGTATGGAGGACTTGATTCGTCATTATAGACGTCCCCGAACGTCCCGGAAGGGAAATCCCGTTTTGTTCATTGGACTCACTACAGTTCGGACTCAAAAGTCACGGTCCTGTACCTAATCTCGCAGAGTGCAATGCAAGACTGATGAATCATCAAAGAGTCCCAATCTGGCAAATCGTTTTAGAAAACAGATTTTTAGAAAGAAGTGCCAAACATGGACTGTTTTGCCAGATACAGAGTCGCCACCTAAATATTTTATTTTGGAGGAATTTAGGAAACCCTGACTCGTGCCGAAGGCCACATGTCCGTCATCACCAAAGTTGCCTCGGCTCGGGAACTTGGGTACGATTGGGGAAGGTCACTTCGTGAGCACCCCCGCTCGCCCGATCAAAGATCGGCCTCTACTAACCATGATATCGAGTTTTGAAAACATTATGCATTCTTATTCCAGTTATTAGCCTAGATTTACTATGTGATGCACACAACACACAAGTATAGACTGGATCGCCTGAATTGGAACAGCACATCTCATGTTTGTTTATTTTGAAAATGGTTTGATGGTGCTACCCGCAAGTAGGCTAAGACGTGGATTTGCCACCCTCTGGTGGGCTTAGAAAACGTGATGGTTTGCCACTCTCAAGTGGGCTTAAAACTCACAGTCAATGCATTATCCCAATTCAGATAATCCAACCTTCAACCACAGGCATTCAGACAGGTATATCACATAAGCACATAGCCTCATGGTAAGCAAGCTATCATGGCAGTCACTCACACATATGCAAGGATGCTAAAGCATAAACACTTACCGAGTACTCCAAGCCAAAACATAAGCTATGTTAGAAATCCATGCATGATCCTAACTATACAGAAATGCCTAATGCAACACATGCAAAATGTAACTAAGATAGGCTCGACTTTTCTAAAGATGGCATGTGAAATGCTACAACTAACATGTATTCAACTTGGAATTGAAGTACAAATGCAGTTAGTATGATGCGCCGAGCCCGGTGCATGCAAGACAGATGAATGAATGCAAACATGCTATCATAAGTATACTAATTGAAACATGTCTTAAACTAACCATCATAAGTTGGTAAATAAAATGGAGAAAGATGTGGGGTTGGAAGACATACATCACACACACGCACACTTATTACAACAATTGGCCCTCTCTCGGAGGGTCTGAAAGAATATTACACAACCAAAATAAATAACGAATTATTACACAATACTAATTACTTAAAAAATGAATTAGGTAAGCAAAGTAAGCTAGCATGCTATGCTACGTGCAATGGACTGCCTCAGCTCTATTCCGAATGATGAAGGATGCATGCATACTTGGCTCGCCTTGTCGGGAAATTCCATCGCGACGCCTCGCCTTTGTTTGCAATTGATCTCAGAAACTTGCACAAAGTTCCAAAAGGCTAAAACTCCACCTTGGGAAGGCCACCGACCAATTATTAGCATGGGAGACCACCTGTCGACCACCCTTTGTGGTGGAGACCAAAGAGGGTGGTCGGCCTGCCAGAAAATTTGGTCAGCCGACCAGTTTCCACCTCTGGTTTCTGGTTTTTCTGCAACAAAGGCAAGAGAGAGAAAAGGCAATGTATTTTCAACAAATGTGTGCATGACCACTCTCCCCGTCCTTGCACAAGCTCAAGGGAGTGTAGTCCTCGATCCTCGTGCCACCAATCACGCTTCTCGATGCATGATGGCCGAAAATTCGAATTGCACGACTCGATGTGAAATGAATGCACATATAAGCAAGTAAAGCCAACAACTCTATCATGGACAGTCAAGAGTGTCAGCGACCGAGAATCGAGGCACGTTTCGTCACTTGGAGTACGAAACGTCCTTTGTTTCCCGTGTTCAGACTAAACCCTACTCCAAACACAAAGTAATGAAATGGCCTACACAATACGACTAACATGCAACCTAGCATACGCAATGCTATGGGCTAAAATGGCATACACAATGCACGTGACATAACATGGCATACACAATGCACTTACGAAGACTATCATGCGCACATGAACTAAATGGCATATACAAATGCAAGATGGACTTACACCAATATGAGTAGACCTCAGCCACACTCACATCAGTGGCCATATGATGGAAATGAGACAACCGAAATGCATGCAAACATGCACGGATGCAAAGGACCGATCCTAAGGCACAACATGCAACTCTAACTAAGCATGGCAAAGGATGAAGTATGGCATGCAAACACACATTTTCCAGCTCTGAAACATAATGTACAATGGCCCCGACTCATGCAAATATGTCATATAATGCATGCAAGATGGCTCGAAGACCGAAACTAATAAAGCGAGTTACACTAGAGGTACACAAAGTAATGTATAAATGGCAAAACCAGCCCCAAACAGACCTTACGTAGGTCTGAAACAGTGGGAAAATGGCCCAAAATGATGACTCAACATGCAAAGAAACAAAGCTCGTGCAATGGTCCGAAAACGAGGCATTTATGCACAACTCTCAAACACGTTTAAAGAGTGGAAATCATGGGAATATGGCATTCATATAAGCTCTGAAATATGATGTATAATGACCCCAAAGCATGAAAACACCTCAGTATATGCATGCAATAGACCTCAAATCTTAAAGCTAGGCATGGATATTGAACTACAAGCATGCAAAACAAGCATCATTCGACCATGAGACCCAAAAACAGAGTTAAGGCAGTCCAAAACATGCACAAAATCGGTTTAAGGTATGGCCAAAAAGTGCTAACATGAAGGGCCAAAACAACATGCAACATAGGCTAGTAAGCATGGTTTACACTACATGTATATGAAGCACATGAAGGGCCACCAAACCAGCTAAAAACAGAAACATGGCATGCCAAAATATGACCAAAAACCCACGGAAACTCAGTCAATGCATGCAAGAATGATATGTCCCTTTGAAAGGCCAATAAGAGGGTTATTCTACACATGTATAATGGACATACAAAATGGCAAAACCACCTATGGATAGAGGTTATGAAGGCCCTAAAACTCACTAAAAAGGGCCTAAAATGAGGCTAGGAAGCATGCAAATGAAGGTTCCTTTGAAAGGCCATGAAGAGGATTACTCTACACATGCAAGATAGACACCTAACATGGAAAAAAAAAACTCTGGACAGAGTTCATGCAGGTAATAAAATTCACAAATAATGGCCTGAAACGTGCTCAAGAAGTGTGCAAATATGGGCTCCTTTGTAAGGCCAAGAAAGCTAGTAAACAAGACAAGGGGTGAGAGGGTCACCCCTCTCTGATTTTGATGTTCAAAAACACATAATAACCACTAAAAATCCACAGAATTTCAGTGGTCAAAAGGGCCAACAAAGCTCAACACAAAAGCCCTAATGCATGGCCCAAAACAAAGAGAAATTAAGCATGCAATAGGGTAGATGACCCCCAACAGAAAAGAGGTCTTAAACAAACATGTTTAGAATATCAAAACAAGACTTTTTTCAGTTTATAACAAAGCCCAAATATGCTTTCAAACTAGGCTAAGAGATGAAGCAAAATGAAGACAAAAAGAGGGAAAGGAGTGTTACCCTTGTAGAGAAGAGAACCAGCAGCTTCTGGACCAATGTAGCAAACCTTCAACCTCTGAGAAATAGCTCCAAGGTGCTTAAAGTGATGGTGGAGGTGTTAGGATAGGAGGTGGTGTGTGATGGTGCAAGAACAATGGAGTTTTGAAGGCCAAATGGGAGAGATACAAAGGAAGAGTGTATGATTTTTGCTCCAGCAATTTCAGAACCCTTGCAATGGAGAGGGAGGGCTTCCTTTATAGAGGGGAGAGGCTAAAGCTTCTCTAAGAAGCTTCAAGGCTAGGTCAAACATCCTCCATACACGTGTATGGAGGATGCACCAACTGCCTCCCAGCTGGCACAGCTGGAACACACTCAGAGAGACAAAAACGCAGATGGCTGGCCAACCAGTTCAGGTGGCTGACCGACCACTCCCCCTAGTCAGCCGACCAGGTTCAAAAGGGTCAAGCTTGAAAGGTGGTCGGCCAGCCCATATTGGTGGTCTCCCAGGTGAATGCAACTCAGTGGTGGTATGGGAGACCATAAATTGTGGCCCAGAAGTGAGAGAGACCAGCTACTTGACAAGAAAACCGGCCGGCAGGAGAAAAGTGATCTCCAAGGAGAAAAGGTGGTCTCCCACCCTTGTACCACCTTCCTAATAATGAAACTAGGGTGCATGCCAAAAATGAACCAAGACGGATGCAAAACGAGGGTTCGGGGGCCAAAACGCGCAGCTGGGTGCCCCGAAAACTGACTGTTAAGCATCAAAGGTGGCGTGTGACCACAAAGGTGGTCTCCCGGGCCACAGTGTCCCTCTAGACAGAGGAAACAAGGTGTGTACCAAAAACTGGAGCAAACGAAGGTAGTTAAGCGGTCTCGAACTGAGGCGCACGACCGACGGCTCCGAAAACCGGAAACTGGTCTCCAAACGGGAAAAGTGGCCTACGACCACGAAACGTAGCCTACGGCCACTGAGAGATGGTCTACGAGACCTCTCCCTCCCTTCAGGAAGAGAAAACAGAGAAAACAAGACCTGGTTCGCAAACTGAGGCGAAGCACAAAAAGTCCCGAAGTCCGGAGGCAAGGCTCTCAGTCGAGACTTCGTGACCTCAGAACAAGCACAACATGCGCGATCACCGAGCGCACAATCGATGACGTCTGAGTCTTAAGGTCGGTCAAAAATGGGGTGTCTACAGTTGCCCCTCTTTGACAAAACTCGGAAGTCATGAGTGACGGGAGTGAATGTCAAAGCCCAGAGACGACCCATTTTTGACAAGGTCGAAGACTTCAACAAACAGGCGAAATAAACAAAGATGTGCCCGTAGGCAGGGGACAAAATGAAAAATGATATGCACAAAGCCTAATATAACTCATGATCATGCAAAGCAGCAAGCTGTAATGAGACAAATATTCACAATAGATGCAACAGTTTTAAGCAAGAATGCAAGGCAAAAACTACATTTCATGCAGTAAGAATGTAAGAGAATCACAATTCTTGCTACGTCTCACACGGAGAAGATACAATACCTACGCGGTTCGTCCGGTCGCACCAACTTCAAATGAACCGTACACAATATCGTGCCTACAAAAGAGAGAAACTTAACAAGCACAACATAGTTAGCAACATATGTTCAACGTTACATCGAATGCGGATAGACATGGTGCCGATAAAAAAGCGCATCGCAATGCAAGAAGAAAACGTGCGTGACAATGTAAATTTAAGCATGGAGGCATGATAATACCAATGAGACGTGCACAAGAATGCAAGCGATGTGCATACTAATGCAAGTGACGTGCATAACAATGCAGGATAAGTGCAACTTCAAAAGTAGGTTTCAAACTAAACATCGAGCAAAGAAATGCAAGCTTTGGCGAGGGCAACTCAAATGCGACCTCCAGTTTACCTCCCAGAGGGGTTGTAACGTACTCAAAAAGGATACATCCTGCTCTTGACGAGTAACGATGAAACACGCATCGAAAGTTGGAGTTGAAGTTCCCGCAGAGGGATTTCGCGCCGAAAAGTGCACTTTCCTTGTACTTTCTTGAGTGTCGGGGACTCCAATCACCACCAAAATTTACAGGGAGCTCAAAGAGACATTGGAGATCACCTAGGAAGGATGGCCGACCATCATAGAGTACCACCAACCAGGTTTGATGCAAGGGGGTGGTCGGCCTACCAGAAAAGGTGGTCGGCCGACCACTTTGCCAAAAACAGGGGCAGTTTTGTCCTTTTGCATTTGTTTCTTTAAATATACTTGGCCAAAGCACTTTTCCTCATAACTCCAAGTCTAAAATCAGTGCTCCTCCTTCATAGACCATTTTCTCTCTCAGATCTGCGCTCTATACGCATTTTCCAACGCCTCACGCAAAGTTGTTTCGCAAAATCTTTCAGTTTTCTTCACTTTGGACTGATTAAAATTTGATTTCGGAGCTTCTTTCTCCATTTTCACCACTTGTGGTAAGTTTGTCTCGATATTTGGAACATTTTCTCTGGAGTTGACTTTTGTTGACTTTTTCATTTCCCGAGAGTTGACTTTTGTTGACTTTTTCCAATTTTGGCTAATTTTGCTCATTTTTGCAGATTTCTTGAAATGGCGTGTCATTTTCCTTACGGCGGAGGTCCTCCAAGTGCCGGGGGTGAGCCGAACATCATGTCCTTGCCCCTGAGGATTCGGCCATTTGATCCCGAGAGGTATCACCCTCGGGAGCACATCCTCCCCCTGAGTGTTTTCTATCATTTTACCGATTTTGATCGACGAGCGCCTACGGATCTCCTGCTACGGGAGCCGGAGTCTCACCTCTCTCACTAGGCGCGAGAGGTACGTACTTCATTTTTACGTTTTCTGCAATGTATTTTGCATTTCTTGCGCATTTCATGTTTTTGCTATATATGTTCATCTGTTCATTCTGAACACACTTGCACACCATACTTCTGCTTATTTTAGCACATGTCTCACAGCACAGTATCTTGTTAAGTTGGCACACAGCTCAAGCACACGAATTTCTGAACACGCAGCTCATACTTTGATGATGAACACACAACCCACTATTTGACGGCGAACACACACAGTCCACTATTTCTGAAATCTGAACACACAACCCAAACTCTGAGATGAACACACAGCCTACTATTTCTGAAATCTGAACACACAGCTCAAACTTGTTGATTATGAACACACAGTCCACTGTTTTTGAAGTCCGAACACACAGCTCAAACACTTGATGTTGAACACACAGCTCGAACTTTGAGATGAACACACAGCCCACTGTTTGACGGCGAACACACACAGTCCACTATTTCTGAAATCTGAACACATAGCCCAAACTCTGAAGTGAACACACAGCCCACTATTTCTGAAATCTGAACACACAGCTCAAACTTGTTGCTTATAAACACACAGCCCACTGTTTTTGGAAGTCTGAACACACAACTCAAACACTTGATGTTGAACACACAGCTCGAACTTTGAAATGAACACACAACCCACTGTTTTTGAAGTCAGAACACACAGCTCAAACTTGTTGATTATGAACACACAACCCATTGTTTTTGAAGTCTGAACACACAGCTCAAACACTTGATGTTGAACACACAGCTCGAACTTTGAGATGAACACATAACCCACTGTTTTTGAAGTCTGAACACACAATCCAAACTTGTTGATTATGAACACACATCCCACACTTCAATTCTGAACACACAGCTCACTGTTTTTGAAATCTAAACACACAGCCCAAACTTGTTAATGTTGAACACACAACTCGAACTTTGAGATGTGTCTGAACACACAGCCCACTCTTCAGTTCTGAACACATAGCTCATACACTTCATGTTGAACACGCAGCTCACAGCATTGTATCTGATTCGATTTGCACACAACTTACTTTCATTTTGAAACTGAATACATGTGTTCATTCTAAATGCAGGTATCTTCTCGCATTACACGGGGCTATGGCTCGATCATTGCAAGGGAGTGGTACGCGGAGCTCCCGGAGGCTGTTCGTGATCTGGTTGACCAGGCAGGGTTCGAGCCCTTCTGCACGGGGATATCACGCTATCTGGCGAGCAGGACCTTGATAGGCGCCCTTGTAGAGAGATGGTGGGACACCACCAACTCCTTCAATTTCTTAGCTACCGGGGATATGACGATGACCTCGTTCGACTTTGTCGTGATGACAGGCCTTGACGTAGGAGGCTGGCCGATCCCCTACGATGAGGATATGGGCGAGTGGGAGGCTGCCTGGATCTATCTGTTGGAAGCTCGCCCACCGATTGACAGATCTTCGAGTAGAGTCCGATATACCCAGTTTTTCACACAGTACAGGGAGACTGTACCCGAGACTCTCGAGGAGATTGCACAGTACGCTCGCGGGTTTTTGATGTTCCTCCTCGGGACCACTCTGTTCTCTGATAGCGGGAACACCGTTGGACTTTATCTGCTGAGTGCTCTGGTAAACCTATCATAGGTCAGCCAGTACGATTGGGGTGGCGCCGGCCTGGCTACCCTCTACTGCTACATGAGTGCGACCTCCCGCGGACGGGGGAACATAGTTGGCGGCTATTAGAGAGTCTTTGAGGTACTTTATGCCCTCTTGATTTACATTTCTGCTTTCCATTATCTGTACACTGCACACACGGTACACTTTACATTCTGTACTTTGCATTCCGCTCTCAACATTCTGCATTCTCTGTATATTCTGTATTCACATTCTGCATTCGGCATTCTGTATTCTGATGGATATTGCCCTGTTTTTCACAGCTATGGGTTTTCGCGTACTTTCTGACGCTAGCCCCGGAGCTCGAGGTGGAGGTGCCTCTTACGATTCCTTACTCGCTCGTATTTGAGGGCCAGTACCGGCCGAGGGCTCGGGAGACTTTGCCCTACCTGCGGCAGTTTTTTGACATAATGCGGATGACCGAGGTAATTCAAAACTCTCAGTTCTCCATGTTTTCATCTTTGATTCATCTTGCACATTTATGATTTCTAATCGGCTTATGCATTAGTTATCCGCAGATCGCATGGCAGCCCTGAGGGCCCTTGGGTGGAGGTACCCGATTTCAGTTTGCTGGGGGATAGGCCGCTTCTCGGTACAGGATCCTATTTGAGGGGCTCGTTGGTAGGGCCTGGTTTCTGGAGGACCGTTTCATGCGCCAGACGATGGGCTACCCCGAGCAGAGTGTCCCACAGCACCTCCGGACGATATGCGGTCCACTGAGGGGCTCACTCCCCAGGAGGTCATTTCGGCTATGCTGGGCACTGATGTAGCTCTACATTTGGAGGAGGGGGAGTACGCGACCTACCGTCATACATACTTGATGCCCCCATTGACAGGTGTTCGTACTCCCACTCGAAAGGCTACTGGCATGCCATCATCGAGTCGAGCCCGGGCTGCAGATATCCCTTCGACTAGTAGGGCTGGCACATCGAGAGGTGGGGCTGGACTGGTTCCCCCGATTCCCCCGACTCATCAGCACGCTGGGTGGCCAGGTCTTCCTACCGAGTTGACTGGATGGCGATATGGGTCATCTTACCTGATTCCGATAGAGCCTCCTATGCCCGATCACCGATATGTCAGTGATCCTGACTCACTACCAGTATGTTCCACTGCTTTTCATTTACCACTCAGATACTTAGGCATTCATTTATTCATTGATGACTTGAGCTTGTATCTGCAGCCTCCTAGGGAGTATACGGAGGGGTTACTCGGGTTAGTAGCCTCACTCGAGGGCATGGTCCTGCGGAGAGAGACACAACTATTCATTGTCGGTTTCGGTACTTTTCAGTTTTCTTGCGTTTATCATACTTTTGATGACATGCCAAATTCGACTATTTCACTACATTGGTTGACTGTATGTGTAGAGCACATCTGACACACACCACATTCATGTACTATATCTGCATGCTCCCACTCCATGTAGTTTTCTTGCCACTGTATCTGATATACATATTGGCTAATGTATTCAAATTGCACTTTTCCTTTTCAGATGCCTCCACTACAGGCTGAGCCATAGGCCGGGCCATCTAGGCCTCCTCGGAGAGCTACGAGAGGGGGTTCGACCCGCAGCCGAGGCAGACATAGAGCGCCTGTCATAGAGGAGGAGTCCAGCGAGGAGGAGGAGTCTGCACATCCCCAGTCAGAGACATCCGCTGGCAGAGAGGATGACTCTGGTTCCGGTTTCGGTAATGGAGATGATGCCGAGGAGGATTCTGAGGGCGGCGACTCTGATTCAGATAATGATGATGGTGCAAAGGTTGTTCCTGCAGGTGTTCCTGCTTTATTTGCCTTTTTTTACTAGTAGTTGTAGCACATTGTACATTATTAGGCAGTTTTATTTTCTGTAAAACTTGTACCCTTGTTGTAAAATGTTGTAACAAAGGAAGCATGATGGAATGAAACAGCTTTTTGAAAAAGTGTTGCATTTTATGTTCTTGCATCACATCACATCATTATGCACAAAAATGAGATGGAATGAAAATTGAATAACGAATATTGCCAAGTCAGGTAGTGAACCGACACAACAAACTAAACAACTCAACTTACTAAGAAACAACAAAACCTTAGCAAGTTTACAACTCGATAAGCAAAGCTCGACAATGTTGATTAAACAAAAAGTAACAACTCACTATACAAAACTCGACAACTCGACAAAACCCAACGACTCGATAAACAAAACAACTCAGCAAGCAAAACAACAATTCGATAAGCAAAACAACAACTCGATAAGCAAGACTTAACAACAACTCGATAAGCAAATGCATTTCGGAGAATCGAGGTAACAGAACGCATCCGAAACAGGGGGAAACGGAGACCTTTGATACTCCCAACACATGGAAATGCTAGGAACTCTCTTCTAGAGGCTAGAACAAGACCAAAGCCACACTTCTCTCCATGGCCGACCACCTAAGGAAGCTGGCCGACCAGCTTTCTGTCTTGGAGACCAAAAGGGTGGTCGGCCTACCAGAAAAAGTGGTCGGCTGACCACCTAGTTTGGCAACCACCAGATTTGTGACACATGTCCCCCGAACAGTGCCTTATCCTCTATAAAGGTCCCAGCTTCGGGGTTCATTCATTTCATCTCAATTTTGCATCAAAATGGAGGCGTTCCTTACTGAAAATCTCATAGCTTGGGTTGCTACTTTGGATGGCTCGGAAAAGTTGAACTTCCGGGGCTTTGGCTTGAATGCACTATTCACGCTGGGCCGTACTCCGCTGCATCTTCCTTTCCTCCATGCCGCGGTGAGGTTTTGGAATCCGGTAACACACGTCTTTAGCTTTAGCGGGCAAGAGATGTGTCCTACTTTCGAAGATTTCCAAGCTTTGATGGAATCCGAGTGCAACGAGGAAATCTTGTCTCAACTCCGATTCGGCCACGTCCAAGCCTTAGGACAAATGTGCGGCCTCACTTTGCATGACGCTCAATCATTGATTCACGACGGGGAGCTGGACATCCCAAGCTTGGTTTGCTGGTTTTCTGATGCTGGTAACCGCAGCAACCATCAGTGGCAGGGCTATCGGCGACACGCGCTTTGCCTATGCTTGCTATCTCATTTCTTGCTTGCCCTAGGCTCCGGTGGGTTTAGCACTCGTTTGATTGAAGTGGCCGAGGGCCTGAAAGAGGGCAAAAACTGCATTGCCATGACATTGGCTGAGACATTGATGGGCTTAGATGCTTTTCATCACCGGGAGACGGCTAGGCTTGCGGGGAGCCCACTACTATTGCAGGTAATGTTTCCCACCCCATCTCACATATATATTGCTCACATCTCTTGGCCCTCAGGCTCAGTTCTTCTCACAAAACCCTTTTCTCGCTTTTCTCTCATCGTACATCTCTTTATTCTTTAATCTCTCAATTTTCATCCCTCCCCAAGTATGGTTGGTGGACAAGTTGAGAGTAGTGGACTCGTGTCCGGTATACTCAGCTCGTGGCTATTTATTCCGACGACGTCTAGTCGATGCCCGGGATGAGGGGTGGTGGTACAACTGGATGTGCAGTTTGTCCGCGGACCACATTGCTTGGCGTTGCCCTTGGCTCAATCTGCCAGCAATGAGTTACAACATGACCCGTCAACCTGGGATTCAATTGATTGGCATGACACACTGTGTATTCTATTTTTCATTTCAGTTACGGCGCAAGTTTGGACATGATCAGACTTGCCCGTCAGAGGGGATAGAGTACCCTGCTGCATTCCCAGCTTGAGGCTCACATCTTGCCCGGTATGCCACAGCATGGAGGACTAGAGAGCTCCTAACCCCCGCTCCCACTTTCAGTTGCACCTTGTCTGATGAGTGCATAGATTGGCTCAATGAAGAGGCACAGATTGGGCCCAACTTGGCATTAGAGGCTTCGACCAGCTCTGGGAGGGGGCACAGGAACATCTGACTTATCTATGCCCCGGATTTATTGCTTTATTATTACTTTCAAGTTTTCTTTATGAACGTAATAAAAAGCAACTTTAATTTGTATGCAAAAGCAGGAGAACTCTGTATTGAAATCAATGAAATTAAAGGTTGTGGGTACTGAAATTTTTTTGCTTTGGTCCAAAGATGGTCTAACTTGTAAAAAGATTAATTTGAGCAAAATCAAATTTTATTAAAACTTTTCAAAACCATTTTCGGAGTGGATCAAAACTGGACACACCTGAGATCTGTCACTGAGATGCACAACCCCGGACCCCAGCAACTGGAAAGTTGCCCCTAGTTTGAATAGCACTGCACCGGAGATTACAACCGGACTCTTGAATGTTGAATAGACAAAGATGGTCGGGATGATCGAATGGACAAAGTTGATCGGGGAAAAGTTTATGGCTGAACTTCAGGATGAAGTTGCCTACGTATCCCAAAGATGGGAATCAAGCTTTACGTAGTTCAGGCTCAGGTTCACTCGAGTATTTTCACTCTCCTTTTACGCTCTAACTTTTGCCAAGGCCGCCCTTTGCGGGTTTTCAACCTTGCGAGCTCAGTTTTTGTAATTTCAAATTTTCTATGCTCTAACTTTTGCCTAGGTCGCCCTTTCAGGTTTTCGGCCTAGCGAGCCATTCAGGGGTAATATTTCTTCAACTTGTCCATATTGATCAGTTGGGAGAACTCTAGGCCATCTAGGTCCATCAGAACGACAACTCCATCCGACCAAATAGACTTAATGATGTAGAGACCAGTCCAATTGGGTCTGAACTTGCCCTTAGGGTCGTGGATGGGAGCTCGGTTGTCTTTGAGCACCAAATCTCCCTCTTTTAGATTCCTGGACTTAACTTTCTTGTTGAAAGCCCTGGCAATTCTGCGCTGATAACCTTGAACGTGGTACAGTGCTTTCAGTCTTCTTTCATTAAAGAGCATGAGTTCCTCAAATCTCCTCTACTGTCAATCTGCTTCGACTATCTAACATTCAGCCAGCACTCTCAATGACGGAACCTCAATTTCAATAGGTAGAACGGCCTCCATCCCATAAACCAATGAATACGGAGTTGCTCCAGTAGATGTTCTAATTGAAGTCCGGTAGCCCCACAGAGCAAATGGCAGCTTATCTGGCCAGTCCCAGTAGGTTTCCACCATCTTCTGTAAAATACGCTTGATGTTCTTGTTGGCGGCCTCGACTGCTCCATTGGTCTGCGGCCGATATGTAGACAACTTATGAAAAGCCACGTTGTATTTCTCCAACAAGTCAATCACTTCTTTCTTGAAGTGGGAACCATTATCTGAGACAATCTCGTTTGGGACCCCATAACGACAGATGATGTTATTCCTGATAAACTTCGCGACATGTGAAGCCTTCAACACTGCATAAGATTGGGCCTCAACCCACTTTGTGAAATAGTCTATCGCGACCAGAATGAACTCATGCCCATTAGACCCTTTTGGAGTGACAGCCCCGGTCACATTGATTCCCCAAATTGAAAATGGCCATGGCGAAGTCATATTGTACAACTTCGACGGCGGGATGTTCATGCGGTTTACATGGATCTAACATTTGTGGCATCGCCGAACAAAGCCGATACAATCCTCCTCCATGGTGCACCAGTAGTAACCCTGTTTAAGGATTTTTTGAGCTAACATTACCCCGTTCATATGTGCTCCGCATTCCCCTCCATGGATGGCCTCAATTAGGCGCTTCGACTCTTCAGCCTCAACACACAGCTTATGCATTCCCAGATGACCCCTCTTATACAGTTTTCCTCCGCAGATGATGAATTGGGCAGCCATCCTTTGGATTGCCCTCTTGTCTTTGGCATTTTCCCCTAGCGGATATGCTTCTTTCTCTAAGAAGTTCCAAACATCGTAATACCAGGGGTTCTCGTCTTGAACTTCTTCTATGGCGGCAATTGACTTGTAGGCCGGTGCAAACTTCTAGTCAATAATGACCGGATGCATTCGAACTCCAAAAGGGATGTCTATCATGGAAGATAGAGTTGCTAGTGAATCTGTGAACCTGTTGTTTTCTCTTAGTAGATGAGTGAAGTTTAGCTTCTCAAACCGAGGAATCAGCAGGTCCAAGGTCTGGTGGTACATTATCATCTTTTCCTCTTTGACTTTCCAATCCCCCTTAGCTTGGGATATAACAAGATTTGAGTCCCCAATGACGTCTAACCGTCTTGCCCCTAGTTCCAGTGCCGCTTCTAAACCAGCAATGCATGCTTCGTACTCTGCTTCGTTGTTTGAGACTTTGAATTAGAGTTTAAATACTAAAGGCATACGGAATTGTCGGGTGCTATCAGCAACACCCCTATCCCATATCCATACTGGTTCGACACTCCGTCAAAGTACATCGTCCAAAACTCATCTTCGATATGCAAAATGGCCTCATCTGGGAATAAGTACTCAACTACTTCACCTCCTTCAACTGGATGATCAGCTAAAAACTCCACTACCACTCTTCCCTTGACTGACTTGCGCGTCACATATTTCAAGATCGAATTTGGAAAGCAATAGCAACCAACGAGCTAGCCTACCCATAAGTGCCGGTTTCTCGAAAAGATATTTGATGGGATCCAGTCATGAAACCAATATTAAAGAGTGAGCTAACAGGTAGTGCTGCAACTTCCTGGTAGCCCATACCAAGGCTAAGCAAGCCTTTTCCAACCGTGTGTAGCAAGTCTCATACTCCAGCATCTTCTTGCTCAGGTAGTAGATGGCTCTCTCCACTTTGTCCTCTGATTCTTGCGCGAGCGCATTGTAGTCTCAGTTACTGAAAGATACAAAATCAACGGTCTCCCCGGCTCTGGCGGTGACAACACGGACGGGTTCTATAAGTATTCCTTGATCTGTTCAAAAGCAGCTTGGCATCGGCCGTCCTATTGGAATTTCTTTCCTTTCTTGAGGAGGCCAAAAAGTGGTTCACAAGTCAAGGTTAATTTTGAGATAAATCGTCTTATGAATTGTACTTTACCTAGAAAGCCTCGCATCTCCTTTTCAGTCCTTGGTGGTGGCATTTCTAAGATGGCCTTGATTTTGGAAGGGTCAACTTCGATACCTCTCTGTGTAATCAGAAACCCCAGCATTTTCTCTATTGTAATACCAAACGTATACTTATGAGGATTCAGCCACCACCGAAATTCTCTGATCCTTTGAAAGAACTTTTGCAAGGCGGTGTATGTAGACACCCCATTTTTGACCGTCCTCGGGACTTGGTTGTGCTTGCAGGTACACCCAATAACTAGTTCGACTACTCGCCGAGTACTCGACTGTCGCGGCGGAACGTCACCGGTTTGAGCTTCCCGGACCTTGTATCCTTTCTGCCCCATTTTTGGACCTTGGCTTGGTCCTTTCAGAGTGGCCCTCTTGGTGCACTGTCGGCCATGGCTTTGTGCCTGCCGACCACTGATGAAGCCATGCCGGCCATCAGTAAGCCACTGCCGGCCATTGCTGATGGCCGGCACCCCCCCTATCTCAGCTGGTTTTCCTCCAGATCTTTTGAGCTAGCTAGATTTTTGTTTGCTCCCCCCCAAACACGTGTATGGAGGGATGGAGGCCTTGCAAAGCTTCTTGAAGAAGCTTTGGCTTTTCATTCCTCTATATAAGGAAGAAGCCTCTTCCTTAGATAGGGTTCTGAACTTTTGAAGAGAAAAAACTTCTCTTTCTCTCTATATTGCGTGTGTTTTGGGCTTTAAAGTTGGATTTCCTTGCACTTTTACACTACAACACGTAGATATACACCACCACCATTGAACCAAGCTTCTTGGGAGGTCTTCTTGAGGTCTGAAAGCAAGCTTCCACCCCCTGAAATTGCTGGTTTCGAAGAGGGTCTTCAAGGGTGAGCAGTTCCCTCATTTTTGCACTTTCTTGTACCTTGTTTTAGCCCTCTTTGCATATTGATTTAGGCTTTGCTTATAACTGGAAAAAGTCTTGTTTTTAAGTGCTTTTTAAGTTTGGTTAAGGTCATTTCACTGTTTGGGGTGTGTAGCCCCCTTGCATGCTTTGTTTGGCTTTGTTTTAAGCCATATCTTGAGGCCTCCGAGCTAGCCTTGGTTTGGCCTTCCTACCACTGAAATCCAGTGGGATTTTGGTGGTAGAGGTGTGGTTTTGAGGTCCTAAATCAGAGGGGGTAGTCCCCTCTCTTTGTGTTCCTCTTTGCTTGTATTTTTGGCCTTCCAAAGGACCATCCCTCCATGCATCTTTGAGGCTTGGTTCAGGCCTATTTTTGTGACTTCTAGGACCTGCCTTGGCCCTGTCCATGGCTGGTTTGGTCATATTTTGCATGCATATAGTATGTGTAGTGTAACTCCATCCATAGCTCATCAAAGTAGCATGTGTGCTTGGCTTTTGTTGAGTCCATTTCAGTCCATTTTTGGTGATGTTTTACCATACCATGAACTTGTTTTGGGTTAGTTTTGTCACTCCATGCTTGCATAATACACTTGTAGTGTAATTTTGCTCCCTAGCCATAGCTTGTTTCATGTTTTAGCCTATCTTCCTAACATGTGCTAGCTTACCTTTGGCCTGCAATAGTTCGTATTTTGCTGTGATTAAGCTTTATTTTGAGGTGTTAAGGTAGCTTGTGCATTGCTTTGCATGGTTGTGGTTTAAATGCTTAGAATGGCCTAAAGGAGAGCATGCTTTTCTAGTTTGTTTTGACTATTTTCCAGCATGTTTTAGGCCCTAAATTAACATGTAGAATCTTTGTTTTGGGCTGGATAAAACTCTCATGCATTGCATTACATAGTTGTAGTTCATGTGCTTCGAGAGTCCATTGTTTGGGCATATCATTTGAGCTTATTTTGGTGTATGATCATGGCATTTTCAGCATCAATATGGCATGTGGGGTGACTGTTTTGAGGTGTTTGAGACCTGCAAGCATTGTATCATATAGCTCTAGTTTATGTGCTTCATTGGCCTCTTGCATGAACATGCTTAATCAGCTTGTTTTGGCCTTGCTTCCTTGCACTTTGGCCACTGTTTTGGGATGGGCTGAGGTCTGCCCCTTTATGGTTTAAGCCCACCAATGCATATTTGACATGTTGCATTACATTGGTCGCATGCTTGCATCATATCACGTTCGCACGTTTGCACGTCATTTAGCTAGTTGCATTGTGTATCCTTGTTGCATACTTAGTGTGTTTGCGTTACATTAGCTTAGTTTGCACACTCGCATGCTTAGTTGCATAGCATTTGGCATGCCTTGCATATTTGAGCCTCATATTGCATATTTGAGCTACATAAAGCATACATGCATTGCATTATTCGGATTAAGTGTTAATCCGAGCATGGGAAACGAGGGACGTTTCATACTCCGAGTGATGGAACGTGTCTCAATTCTCAGTCGCCGAAGCTCTTGATGATTCAGGATAGAGTTCTAGGCTTTACTTGCTTTATTTGTGCATTCATTTTCATATTGATTTGCACAAGTT